>JAANBB010000035.1:0-184421 GCA_014621425.1 Cylindrodendrum hubeiense
GAAGCAGTAGTGCTGGCGGCAGAGACACTCTCTGTGGAAGACTCAGTGGCGGTGGTGCTGTCAGCAGAAACGCTCTCGGTGGATGACCCAGCGGAGACGCTCTCGGTGGAAGACTCGGCAGAAGTAGAGACACTCTCGGTAGAGGACTGAGCAGAGACACTCTCAGTGGAAGACTCTACAGAAGCAGTGGTGCTGGCAGCAGAGACACTCTCAGTAGTACCGGCAGCAGAGACACTCTCGGTAGAGGATCCAGCGGAGGCGCTCTCGGTGGAAGAGCCAGCAGAGACACTCTCGGTAGAGGACTGAGCAGAACTGCTAGCGGTGGTGCTATCGCTGTTGACCGAAACGGAGCTGGTATCAGCCGAGCTGACGGCGGCTGAGGACACAGTGCTGGCGGAAATGCTGGCGGAAGTGCTGGTGGGAGTGCTGGCAGGATCATTGTTGTAGTTCTTGACGACTTGCTCAATGTTCTCGGGAGTAGCCTTGTTGGTGATGAAGATCCTGTTAAGGTAGATCGAAGCATGGCCGCCGCTCTTGCAGGTCAGTGCAAATACAATGTTCTCGGTGGCAGCGGTAGCAGTAACAGCCTTGGCAACAGTGACCCAAGTGACGGGCGATCCAGCGGTGATAACATCAGGGAAGTAAGCAGAGTTGAAGTAGTTGTCGGTTCCCAGAGAAGAGCGGACACGGCAAGTGAGAGCAACATCGTTCAAAGAAACGGCGTAGTAGAAGAGAACAGTGTAAGACGTTCCAACCTCGAGGTTAGTGAGGGTTGCACCGATGGAAGCAGAACCAGTGGCGGCTCGCTTGGCGAGAGGTTCATTGTCGGCATCATCATCACCATTAGCCTCCGCAGACAGACCGCCCTGGCTGTCAATTACAGCAACTGCACCCTTGCTGCGGTCGCCCAAACCGTTGCTATACGTGTAATCGGGGTACTCGTTGTAGATGACACTGTCAGTGCTGGTAGGAGTGGAGTTTGACGTGGTATCGACAGTGGTGTTGGGAGTGGCGTCGGCAGTGGTGCTAGAGGTGATGTCGGCAGCAGAAGTGCTTTCGGTGGTAGCCAGGCCGGTGGTGGGTGCCTTACAAGGCGACGCATCACTGACCCTCAAAACGCTGAGGGCAGCGACGGCGATGGCGAAATAACGCATTACGGCGGACGGTGGGTCCTGGATGGACTAAAACGAATGACTGGTTGCGAACAACACAAAACGAAAGTGATGGCGACTCGTGTAGAGCCTCCGGTTGTCTTACGACGATTTAAAGAGTGAACGAAAGATCGGTGTTGGAGAGAGGAAACGGAGAGACAGCACAGTTTACGCTTTATGAATACCATCCCGACGGAAGCAATCATTGGCGGGGGTGGTGAAACCCACCATACGGTCGGACCAAGATGCCGGAAATAATACACTAAGATTCAATAGTTACACATCGAACCAACGGTAGGCTCTCTAGCAGACGGGGATTGCGTATACGGGAAAAAGGGGGGCAGCAGGCGAGGGCATTATATCAATCATGACTAGCCGCTGAAGGAAGAGCAACAGAGCCCAAGGGGCAGGCGTAGCGAGCTCGCTGGCTGTGTTACTGGACGGGGGATACTTGTATGCCCGCAGTAGACCCACCTAGCGGTTCAGGTTACCCCTAACCTTGCCGACATTGGTGAAGGCCAGGGGAATATTGAATGTTGGTCACAGATCTAAGTTAAGCGCCGCCCTAGAATCCTCCGTTGTGGGGTGTCAATCGACGTTAGCTTCGGCTCCGACCAGGGGCATATGTCCTCTTCGGGAAAGATGGGCTTGGAAAACGCCGTACTATGTCGTGTGGCGAGAGCACAAGTGGGGGTATGGAGACAGTGCGCTCAGCTGCAGGTACGCGGAAAGCTGCCGTGTCAGGGGTAGGGGAAAACTCTTTTTTTTAAACTTCTCGACACGAGGTGGTGAATTTCGGGGACAGTCAGGCCATCCGGCTGGTAAAGTTTACTGAGGGATCAACCGTGAATCGATCAGAGGAAGCGTTCAGAGCACACAGCCCTACCGGCCCTAAAGATCAACGTTCTGACATAAACAGTGGCAATCTAGATTTGAGGCGCGCTAGTCATTCAATAGTCCATAGTCGTTGTGCTACATAGTAAGCATGGCTGTCTCTAAAATAGCGTCATCGTCATCGCTGTCACACTGTGGTGGAGGTTTGAGCGTTGTGATGGCGCCAGTTTTGGTACCTGCAGCTCGGATAATACAGATATGGATCAAACAAGACACGACTTGAATTCGATGATGGAGAAAAGCCCAGTATTCTAAACGCCATCAAAGTGGGCGGTAACAACCCATTTTCTCCTGATGAAAATTTCAAATGACCTGGACATTTGTGACAACGACGGTGAAATCGCCTCAGCCTTGACAACATGCCGAAATTACAGTCAGCTGCTACTTGGGCGCCACATTGTGAAAAGACTAGAGAGACGGCCACAATGACTCCAAGGCGTCCAACTAGGGCAAGGCGCTACAGGCATTTTGGGGTTATTGTTTCAGTCGGCTGCCAAATCGTCCAAGCAAGGCGAGGGCGACCCTCGTCCGGAGCGCAGCGGATTCGGTCCATCTTGTACGAAACAGCGTGCATACAACATGGGTGCGGGTCTGGAGAACAATGACGAAGTTGTCTCTGGTTTTCTCCACCACGTGGATTCTCGGTTCATGAGCAGTGCACGGAATACGCCGCGTGGAGAATTGTCGACGCAACGGACCGCCTGGCGAACCGCCAAGACGACCGGCCCAGCTTGGCAAACTGATTATTGGGTTTTACGAGTCAGGCGAGTGGGTCTTATCAACCGTCTTCAGCCCGGGCCTAACACGATAACAACTGTGGCTTCCCCTGCTAACTCAAACTGGGATTTCGTAAAACCCACGCCGCATTGCATTGATGCCATCATGTCGAGGTCCGGTGTCGTAGTCGGTGGGGCGTCTGCAGAAAAAGGGAAAAAAGGAAAAAAGCGGCAGCGAAGACCCATATATCTCACCTGAAGCTGTGTGACGGCGGGGACAGCATGCCGAGTGCCGCCGGACCGACTTGGCAGGCTGCGGAACACGCGAGCGCCTTCGGCCGAGTGGCATGGAGAATCGAAAGAGAGACCATGCATGCCGTTGTCTCAGTCAGTTCGTCAAAATGTGCACTACGTAGGAGAGGCTTGTTAAAATGGGTCTGTTGTCCGTCATCTCGCATTCGCCCATTGCACGGCAAGAATGGTGTGTATCGCGCGAGTGGTAGCACCATTCGCCATGTGAGTGAGTGAAAACGCTTACGTGTCGCAATTAAACGCGTAAATTGCAGAAAACCCTGCCAAACACAACATGGATTAATTTTATTCCCGTTATCCTGTGCCACCTTGATTCCAAGCATACCACTAAGGTTATGAAATTCGGAGAGATCCGCATTTCCGGGAGATCCCCTCCCGGCTAACCCGAACAACCTTAACCCACTTAACCAGGTAGTACCAAATACCACTAAGGAGTAGTCAATTCCCACTGTCCAATGCTTTCCCGGATATCCGGCCGCTACAGTGTGACGCTGGCGCTCCCCTAACTGGGATCATGGCAGCTGAGTGGCGGGAAATGCTACGCTAAGTCCACTATTGACCATGGTTGACCATTAGGGCAGCCGTATTCCGCCAAGGCGCAATAGTGGCCCGCTCTACATCACGAACACACTGCCCAAAATGAACACGACATTCAGGCACGGAGACCACAAACCACATGACGGTCTTCGCTGGCACTGCTCCACACCTGACCCATCAGACCACGCAGCCGGGTTGACGGGCTTGATGGGCTTGACCGTTAGAACACTTGGCAGACGGAATGGAGTAACGGCGACAAAACGGATGCGTAAAGATTTCAATTCCATTGCTAGCTATCCTATTCCAAAGACGTCGATGAAGCCTGCACAGCACGCACGACTTCTAGTTTCGCAAATGAGAACTTGCTAAATCGAAATTAGAGGCGGCCCATCCTAGCATCGCTGTTGCCTCTAACTTCCTCTAGATCTTAGTAGAAGCTCCGAGGGAATCCCCTAGTACCAAGAGGCCGTTCCCCCCCATCCCCATGACCACCCTCTACTGCCCCCTCCAAAACCCGCGGAGGATTCATAGACATTGCAGTCGTCAGCCCAAGGCCCACAGCTCGCTTCGCAGGCCGTTTCCTCGGAAGGGACCTCGCCAGTCTCGAAGTAGTCAGCCACAATTTTCTTAGTGCATTGGCTCGGAGCAGTGCCCACAGCGCAATGGCCCATGGCTTCCTGAATGATAACAGCGGCATCGGGGTGGTTGGCGGCCATGGCACGAGCGGCACGAAGTGGCGTAACGGGATCAAGGCGATTACTAAGGAAAAGCAGTGGGGCGGCCGGACGGCCAGCAACCAGATTCGGATCAGGCTTTGGGGTCCTGAAAGGGCCTTTGAATGACCAGTTGGGGCGGAAGGGCCAACTTGAGCAAGTGAAACGTAAATTGGTCCAGTATGCGCCGAAGATCTTGGAGATATTTACTTGATGGTCAATATATTTATGCCACCACGCATTATCCTTGTCTGAGATGTCGTCACCGTCACCACAGAGCACGGCCGACTGGGCTTCAACAAGTATGGATGGCGGGGCCGTGGCGTTTCCAACGGGGCAAGCATCCTGTAGACGAGGAATAATTCTGGATCCTTCCATTATAGCAACCAGATTGCTGGCATTGCCGGCCATCGCCTGGTGGAATGTTTCGGCCATTGGTTTGAAGGCCTTGATGGGAAGACAAAGCGCACCGACAACAATGCCGCGGATATCATTGCCGGTGATGATGATCGTGCTGCCACTTGGAGACAAGACAGGCTGTGGGGCCTCGTCGAGACCAACGACCCAAGACCAGAAGCGGGACTTTATTTCCGAGGCGGAGCTGTCGGATTCTATCGCAAGCGCACAAGAAGAAGGGCCGGCTTTATGGCAGCCGTCGAAGAATTTGTCGAACATTTCATCAGTATCGACAAGATTAGCGAGCCAGCCCTAATGGTAATAAAAAGAAAATTGTCAGTCACACATGGGAATGAGTTTTGGTCAATGATGGGCATGTAGCCCGATGTTGCAGTGAATGAAGGCTGGAGGTCGACTCACGGGTCCGTTTGCGTAGTCTTCAGTATTGAAAACGCCATCGAGTACCATACGCCCAACACGGCCAGGAAACAGACTGGCGAAGTAGTTGCCAAGAACAGTACCGTAGGAAAACCCGATGTACTGCAGTCGTGGCACATTTCTGTCCTCTTCGCCGTTGCGCCTCTTCAATTCAATCCGAGGTTCCCCGCCTGTCCTCTCAGCCGCCTCTCGTCTCCGCAGCTCGTCGATTTTATCAACCATCTCGACCATGTCACGGGCAACACTGGGAGTATTCACGTATGCCATACCGGCCCCCTCTTGTTCTTCCACACTCTCACATCTCTGAGCCAGACCCTTCACCATTGCACGAGCATGATTGATGGTGGAATCACCCTGTTCAAGGCCGCCGTTGCCGCGATATTCAAACAAATAGGCATCCCGAGCAATGATGTTGGAGCGGAAGCAATCGGACACGGGCGTAGAGTAGCCAACACCGCGGGGATCCCACGAAACAATCTCGTAGTGCCGACGGCCAGGCTTATCTACATAGCGCTGTAGGTTGTGGCCTTCGACTTGGATGAAGCGGACTCCTGATCCCCCCGGCCCACCTGGGTTGGTGAAGATGCTCCCACCAAAGGTATGGTCATCGTCCGACACGACAGCAGGCAACTTCTTGATGGCGATGGTCGCAGTACGGGTATCGGAGTCGTTGAGCCAGTCAAGAGGCACTTCCAGACGCGCACACTTGAACGCGTCGTAGCAGTCGTGGAATTGCAGCTCACGGCTTGGCGGCACAGTTTCCCAGTCAAACTGCGGGGCCCGTGGCGCTGGCGCGGCTTGCTTGGCTGCATTAGCAGACGTCGCACTTGCAAAGATAGCTAGGGAGCCGGCAAAAACTAGCTGATAATATGAATGCATTATTGCAGCTTTGATTGTGATGATGACATGTCGTCGTCGAGTCAGCCAAACTTGCAGTCAGATAAGGAAGGTCAGATTCGGATATATCTCGGGACGTGGAAAACAACATGGGAAGATGGATTCCCCTTATGATGTTGCTGTAATCAGGTCTTAACGCGTCGATTGGGTATCCTATTGAGTCTAAGGAGAACCCTCATAAAATAATGAATATTTACAGCCGGCAAATTTTCTAGCCAGTTCTCTGGACATCAAAAGAATTACAGGGTATTGTGCTGGCGGATATGAATGTGGTTGCCTCCCAGCTACCCTAAACCCCCGTGTCGATGCAACAGTGGAGAGTCGCCTCTCACCACTGTGCTTAGACAACGTGTAAAAATATTGCTATTTTGAATCCCATCGAAAGATAAAGAGCACGGTTGTGACATCAGCCAGTACCTGTAGGAGTTCAATTACACTACAAAAACGTGAGTGCTGGAAAACGTGGTGGATTAGCGGCTACGTCAAATGTACTTCACTAATCTCGTGACGTGTAAACTCTTAGAGAGCCATGCAGCTGTTGATATAGCACATGATAGACACACCACACACCCTTTTCTATAGCGGTTGTGTTACATTCTCATCAGTTGAATACATCTAATATCCATAATTTTAAAGCTTCAACGCAGAGGATAGGATGATTGATGATGGCATGGAGGTGCTCTAATTACCTAGTACTACCCTATACCGCCTTGCCGTCTCCAAATTCCCCTCCAGCCAAGAATAAAAGTACAAGATCTGATCAAAGACGTCTGTCGAAATACGCATAAGGCTAGGACATCTTCAAAAAAGGGTTGTGCTTCTACCATTTTCCTTGCTACTCTGACGACCGAAGAGAACATATTCGTCAATACCAGCATGCGTAGTAGCGACTCACGCTCTGCACCCCTCTGTTTTTGAGCCTACGAATCTTTTTAGAATTATTTTAAAAATAGAAATTACCATCAACATGGAATTTTTACTCTGGTGACGTTACCGCTATAGGCCGGGTTAATATTGACAGCATCAAATTGTGATAAAAATATTATTCAATTCATCAAATGAGACAATACAGGAGATTCAAGTCTCGCTAAAATATCAAGCAACGCTTCAAGTAAGGATCTCGCTCGCTGCCTAACAGTCTCACTGACTTGTTTCTGTGAAAGCTGTAGAAGGACAGTCCCTGCTGCACGATAAAGCTCTAGCTAGTACACTGTCAGCCAAACATGTATCTGGTCTATCAATGCAACAATAATACGAACGCTAGGCTCTCCACATCTTTGTAGATACTGCAATGGATGTGATTGGAGGATGTGGATAAAATCTCGAGCGGCATTTAGCCCAGCCATGTACAGCGTCAACTCTTCGTGATTAAGTCCGATGGCTGTCGCTAAGTGATTCTCAATACACTGATGGATAATTGTCAGTTTGAAACAATGGTGCATTGCAAGTAATTGGAAGTTCTGCAAGGCGAAGCAATATTTCTGGTAATCCCCGACAGACTGGGTAGTGAATTCGAGGCTGTTCGGGACCTGGAGGTACCGTGGGATATCGTCTAATGATCCTACAAAGTCAAAGTACATTTGTGTAATTTCTTTCGTTCGCGTCTCTGCCTCAATTGAAGAAAGAGAAAATTTCGTGGGAATGTCCTGTGCGTATGATCGAATGGCAATAATGAGATGAGCAGCATATGTCCAGTTGCGTCGGATGAGATGATAGCCTGCGAGGAGCTGATCCTCAAAGGGTGCCTGATTATGGGGTTTGGTTGTGTCAAGTAACGGTACGCGATTTGGCCCATAAGAATCGATATCCATATTTGAATGGAATAATGTCTCATGAAGTGAAATAGCACGATTCCCCACTGCGATGGCAGACTTATCTGCTGTATAAATGGCCCAGAAGTTGAATCGAAGAAGGGTGGCCTCCAGCGGCTTGTACTTGCTTAGCGATGCCTCACTATAAAGGCGTAAGGATTGTGCTATGAGACCTGCCTGGCCCAGAATGTGCCAAGCCAAGGTACTTTGGCCAGAGTAATGCTGAAAAGATGATGCTTGGAGGCATCTGATAGTGAGGGAAGTATAGTTGGGATTTTGCATGTCCAAATCCTCGTAATCCTTTAGCATTTGCCGAGATGCTGTTAGAAACATAGGCCCTATGATGCTTCCCCGAGGAAAAAGAGCATCTGGATGTAAGAATGCAATAAAGGCGCACATTGAAGTGATCAACGCGAAAGCGCGTACCCGATCGCCAAGTTCTTCTGGCGTGTCATTCGTGGACTGCGCGATGATTCGAGTACTGCTAGTCCTTTGCTGAGCCCCAGAGACATTGAAAAAGTATTGTGAGATATCATAAAGACTTGGTTCGTGGCAAATGGGAAGAACAGGGAAGATGTGCTCAAAAAAGAACGCGATGCATCGGTCCACAACTTGCTTGATGGATATCGATGGGTGCACATGTCGGAGAGAAGCAGTCAACTCATCCAAAAGCTGCCACATCCGAATTTCGGATTGGATGAGAGCACTTGAAGGGTCGATTCGGCTTGGAACTTCATCTCCAGCCAACAGAAGATGGCTGTTGTAAGGTTCGTCGCCTTGACTACCCGGTGATGCTTGGGTTGGCGAGCTTTGAGAAGTTGATCGCGGATTCTTAGGTCCCCTCTTGAGTATTGGAGAATCGTAAGAACACAAGAGCGACGATACACCACAGTTGGAACATGGGTTGACTCCGTCGCACTTTGCCGCGACTGTCAGCTATGGCTGCATTGAACGCAGACTCATCATGTCTGGATGGGTAGTGAATCAGCAATGAACAATAACTACATGTGAAAATACATGAGTTTGCTTACCTTACCTTGACCTTTCGCCGTCTGCATTGGTCACAAGCCTTTTTTGAGATGTGCGGTGGCATGGCTATCATGTCACTGAGTAAAAATGGACCGAGGAGGATCTGGTCTTGCGGCGGGGAAATAGTTATGAATAAGCCGCAGAGACTAGAAGGAGCACGTGAGGGGACAGGTACGTTTTGGCGGGGTTAATGTGGCTTCCTGGGTCGCTAAACTAAGTCTAGGTGATCTTATTCAATGAGCCACATCGCTAACGGGATCAGGTCCATTAGATCACGAATTACTTTGCAAACCCGTAGATTTGAGTTAGCCAACGATTCCTTCCGAGAGGGTTTAATTCATGGGAAACTTATCGATGGTGGCCCGATAAATGTGACAACAGTTGTGCTACGGAAAATTCACGCCGTGAATACTATGGCATCATCATTCAAATTCAGCGATGATTGTACAATCTAGTCTACCAAGTGGAATACATGTCATCTTGTTTGAGGGTAGTCTTAAATGCCCCCCTTCTATTAAATTACAGCCCTTTCCAGACGAAATCCTCCTCGAGCTCAATGGTCTTAGACAGCAGCTCATCTTCGGGATCAGCGCTTCTGCCCACAATGACTCTGAAAGTTCCCTTCTCGGCAAGCCATTGCTCCAAGTCCTCATTCCAGTATGATAGCGCATACTTATCCAAAGTTATCCACGCTGTGACTTTCTGCCCTGCTTTTACCAAGACTTTGGTGAATCCCTTTAATTCCTTTAAGGGTCGGTCAAATATACAGTCTACATCTTGGATGTAGATCTGCACTGTCTCCCGACCGTCTCGAGAGCCAGAGTTCTGCACGTCGACACTTATAGAAAAGTTGTCTCCTTCCTTTTCAAGTCGAATTGAGTCATTGACTTGCAAATTTGAGTAGTCGAAGGTCGTATAAGATAACCCGTAACCGAAATAAAACAAGGGCCTTCGGAGAAGCTTCTCGTAAAACCGATAACCCAGAAAGACACCTTCGCCGTACATCACATCTCGCTGACCCTTTCCAAAAGTCAGGAATGTCGGTGTGTCCTCGAGGCGCCGGGGGAATGTTAATGACAATCGGCCGCTGGGATTGACCTTTCCAAAGAGCACATCGGCAATACCGTTGCCTGTCTCCTGTCCACCGAACCATGAATGGACAAGCGTGGAGACTTGGTCAAGCCAAGGCATGGTAATCGGACATCCTGATTGCGTGACGACGACCTTTACACCTGTTAGAACGCATTCCGTGGGAATTAGTGAAGATGATTGCTTACAGTATTTGGATTGGCCTGTGCCACCTTCAGGATCAACTCATCAATAGCAGGCGGCAAACTGAGGCTCTTCCGATCAATAGCTTCACTCTCGTAGTCCGAATTGAGTCCCGCCACGATAATAGGCACATCCACTTTCGTTGCAAGATCAATTGCTTCTGCCAGAGCCGTGGCGGCATCCAGCTTCTCGCAGCATCCCACACGCAAGCCGCCGGCACTGAGTGCTCCGACCCCAGCAGAAACCGACTCGTTCTTTAGCAGAACAGTGAGCTTGTACTGCTTTCCAGCTTCCACACTAACCTCTGCCGTAACCTCCATGCTCGCTTGATTGAACATGGGGGTTTGCAGGGTCTTAGGAGGCTGACTGCTGAATAGATCAACTACTTCATCGTCGTTGACATACAGCTTACCCTTACCCAAGACACAAAGGCCAAATTGCATAATTGCTGTCTTGGGAGCAGTGTATGTTGTAACCACACGCAGCCAATAGCGTGACGGAACATTGGCAGGTAGGCTATCGGCAAAGTACATCTGGGCCTGTGTTGTGGTAGTGGTGTGAATTGCTTCCTGGTCAGCTGCCTCTCGAGGGTCTTCGTGAAACCACTCAAGAGAATAGCCTGTTTGCTCGGTTCCAGGAATTGTGACATGCTTCGATAAAAGCGGAGTAAAAAGGTGATCTGTCATATTTTATTAGCACCGACAGTAGCAGGTACGGGATACATCTGGACACCAGAATTCGGGTTGTGTACTTTGAGAGCCAATTGAAACCCTTACACTCTCCTCTCCAACAACTCCGGTGATAGCATCAAGCGGAGTGCTGACGTAGTGCGGAACTAGGTCAGCAGAACCGCCTCCGCTGATCGCTGGCAACGATATTCCCGGACCGATCAATCCGTATGTGCGTCGCGTTGAAGGGTCCAGCGGAAGAACTGACTTCTCGTTCTTCAGAAGAACAATAGATTCACTGGCCACTCGGCGACAAACCTCCCGCTTTTGGAGAGTGTCACCTGTTTCGCCATCGGGAGTATAGGCCAATGCTGGGCGGACTTTGTTAATGAGGTTCAATAGGTTTCGTACACGAGCATCGATGGTCCGTTCTTTGACCTTGCGACACATCACCGCCCAGAGGAGCAGTTCGCCTCTCCAGCGTGAAGGTCCAGGCATTTCGAGATCAAGCCCGGCGTTGATGGCTTCGGCTGTGCTGTAGGTACCAAACCAGTCACTCATTACCAGCCCATCCCAGCCCCAATCTTCGCGCAAGATTTTCTCAATCAGCCAGGGGTCTTCGCTTCCATGGACTCCATTGATTCGGTGGTAGCCGGTCATGAAGGACCACGGGTTTGAGTGCTTGACCGCCAGCTGGAATGGAAGTAGATGCATTTCCCGCATCGTTCGCTCCGTTACTCGAATGGAATCCTCGATTGACATGGTCGATTGGTCATGTGCCGCGTAGTGCTTGATGCATACAGCAACACCGTTTTCTTGGGTTCCATTGACATAACTTGAAGCCATGGTTCCACTAAGGATGGGATCCTCGCCAAAGGCCTCGAAGCCTCGGCCAATTAAGGGCGATCTCTGCAGGCATACTGTCGGCGCAAGGATGACCTGGCAGCCCTTTTCCTTTGCTTCAGCTGCGAGCACAGTGCCAACAGAATACATCAAGCCGACATCGAATGTCGCGCCCATGGCCGTAGCCGAAGGGAACAGGCAACCTGTAGGCTATGGATTTGAGTGTTAATGGAAGCGCAGAAATTGTCTTGGCTAATGGCGAGGTACTTACGCCGTTGAAGAAAGCTGTGCCGCGGACGCCATGAGGTCCATCCGAGGTCTGGAGCAAAATGTTAGAGGGAGAAATCTCAGTAGGCATGGTGAAGTACCGTGATTGATGGGATGTTCAGATGATCTATCTCATGCGTGGCCCATGTATCTTTGCCGGCAAGCAACCTGATTTTCTCATCCAGGTTTAGGGCCCGGATGGTTTCAGCCACATTAATGGGGTCTTGCAACTTGGGAGCGGCCATCTGAGCGAATGTACAAGTGAACGTAATATGACCATGTGGAAAATGTTGCAGTGCAGCCCCGCGTACATATACATCGCTTAACGGAATTAGTCATTGGACAGACGAGCGGTAAGAACTGCCCGTTTCTAATTGACCTGCTCATCTGACGGTGAGTTCAATAATAACCTCACATCGTATCCTCCGCGGCGGATCTTTAGCCTGGTTCGGGTATCCACAGTTTGGCCGCGGCGGAATTATCCCCACTAGTCTGGGCACAGGATGCCACTATGGAGTTATGGTTTACACTATTCGGGAGACCACCACGTGATTGTTGTTGTATGAGCGACAGAATGATCTCCGCAATTGCGAAATCCCAGACCCGACAATGTGGCCTGTCTCCGTCTTTCTCTGGAGACCCCAGCATTCCCCCAGACGCTAGGGACACGCGGCTTTGTCAATGTCGGCCAGCTGATCATTTTTCTGGTCTAGTGACCCCGGAGCCAGCAGTTTCTTTTCTCGGCACCTCTTGTCGAACGAGTTCGGCTAATGGACGAGCCGTTGATCTACCAGAGACCGAGAGGCGGGCGAGCACAAGTATAAAACCGTGCGAAAGCCTCGCAATGTTTGATGCCAGTCCATCTTGCTATTCGACTGCAAGTAGTGGTATCTGAATTCGATCTACACTACAAAATCTACCATGGCTGAAGCCGATAAACAAACTGGGGGGCATCCCGTTGAAAGCCACCTTGAAGATGCACCGACTCCTCACCTGGCTGCTGATGTCAACGTCTATCCTGGGAATGGAAAGTATTGGTGGCAGGTTCCTTCTTTGCTGCAACTGAACCTATGGCTTCTGGTCCCCCTCATCACCAGTTACGTATCTGGTTTTGACGGAAGCATGCTGAACGGCATGCAAAGTCTCCCAGTCTGGCAAGAAGGTACGTCTCATCAATGGTTCATGCCAAAACCCTAACTGACACGTCACAGACTTCAATCACCCTAGTGGCAGCATCCTGGGTGTTGTTTCGACTGCGCAAACCATTGGTGGCGTCGTCTGTCTTCCATTGGCCCCCTACTTGACCGACCGGTTCGGGCGTCGCTTTCCCATTTTACTAGGCTCCCTCACGATTATTGTGGGATCGGCTATTCAAAGTGGTGCTATGAATATCGCAATGTTTATTATCGGCCGAATACTCGTCGGCACTGGAGGTGGTCTCATCGCAAATTCTGCCGCACCATTGATTGCCGAACTCGCACATCCCACCCAACGCCCTATAATTACGGCAATCTACAATACTTCATGGGTAAGTACTGTCAACTTGACTGAGAACAAGCGATCTAACCATTTAAAAGTATTTAGGTTCTATCGTCGCCGCTTGGGTAACTTACGGAACCTTTGGGCTTACCAACTCGTGGAGTTGGAGAATCCCTTCATTGCTTCAAGCTTTGCCATCCATCCTGCAATTCGCCCTCATCTACTTCGTTCCGGAGAGTCCTCGATGGCTAGTTGCAAACGGTAGAGCTGAAGATGCCGAAAAGATCTTGATCGAATATCATGGCGGTTCTGACCCCTCAAGTACACTTGTCATGTGGGAGATGGCTGAAATCTCAGCTGCTCTCGAAACCGAAAAGGCACAAAAGGATTCCTCCTATATGCATTTTTTTAAAACAGGTACTAAACCCTTCTATCAAGGTGACAACAGTCTTGTGCTAATTTACGGCTAGCTGGCAATCGTCATCGATTCCTCATCTGCTTCGGTCTGGGATTCATTATCCAGTGGTGCGGAAATGGTCTTGTTTCCTATTATCTGGTCCCAGTTCTTAACAATATCGGAATCACGAACGGCGAAACTCAGAACATCATCAACGGTATCCTCCAGATTTTCAACTACTTCACTGCAATTGCCGCTGCTTTCTTTGTCGACAAGATTGGTAGACGGGTGCTATTCATGATCTCCACAGTCGGAATGGCTCTCTCCTTTGTCATCTGGACCGCGATCTCCGCCCGTAATGAGCAACAGAACTACGAAAACTCAGGCCTCGGTATTGGGATCGTTGCCATGATTTTTATCTTCTTCTTCTTCTACAATATTGCTATGAACCCAATTCCAATGGCTTATATCTTGGAGGTTCTACCGTTCACATTGCGGGCAAAGGGTATCACCGTCTTCAACTTCGCTCAATTTTCGAGTTCAATCTTCAATGGCTTTGTCAATCCTATTGCTTTGGAGGCTATAGGCTGGAGATACTACATCGTCTTCGCTTGCCTGATTCCAGTTTGGGCTGTCCTTATCTGGCTTTTCTTCCCTGAAACGCGTGGTAAGCGCCTGGAGGAGGTAGCAGTGCTTTTTGACGGGGATGATATCACACAGGGAGTGCACGATAAGATTGACAAAATGACGAAGTAGAATTGGATTTACAGAGATGATTAATATATTTCTGCTGTCTCGAGATTCTGGAAGGATAGTCTTAATACAAAAAACAGTCAACCACAAGTGCGATTGTGGTATTCAAATAGCCGTGTGACCAAAATTGCGAGTAAACTTACGAAGTCTTACTGAACATCGATTGGAAAATGAAGGAATCCTTGACGAGGGAAATCCTGGCTTGGATATCGTTGTATCTCTAGGACCACTAAGCCTCTACAATTCTATCTAACTCCGCAATGCTGTCTGCATCGTCAGCTTCGCGTTCGACATCTGAGATACTTAAGCGGGCCTCTTCAAGGACTTCGTGTGACTCAACGGCTGCTTCTTGTTCGTGTAGAAGTCAGCCCACTAATCGAAGATAATTAAGACCGATAGTAAGATACTACCTATAAATTTCAAGATATTAAGGTTAAATTATAACCTTTGAGATTATTATAATTCTGAAATCACACACTTTAATCCATGATGCAATATATTTAAGCTTATATTCCACCTCATATGTAGTAAACTAAGAAGTATCTATCCTAGATACATATAACCTCAGCTATTAATATAACTTAATTATTTTAATTATCTAAACGTACTATATTATTATCATTAAATGTCATTAGATACAATACATAAGTAATTCCATTTAAATGGAACAGTTATAGTGGTAGTCCTGAGGATCTAACTGACCTGATAGAACGGGGTTATATAGGCTTAGATTAGTAGGATCAAACTTTATAGATGGATGATACGGCTTGCAGTGTGAGGCAGTTTACTCCCCAGGTCCTCTTTCTCCATAACCTGCCCTGGGGCCCTAGGCAGTTACGTGGCTCTTAGTGTTGAGAAATATGAATCAGAATAGAGAAAGAATAGGGAGAAGAATGACATAACAGACCACCTACAAACAATGTGCTAAATAAAGGTCAATACATATTAGAAGGTGCTCTCAATAACCTTATTAATAACACTCAAGTTGTAGCAAGTGAGACGAATAATAAAAATGATGGAAAATTTATAGTAATGCTATGATTAAACAAGGTGTGACTCAATACTCCGTAGAATAAAAACAAAATAGCGCACGATCATAAGCTCATAATACCAAAGAAGAAAAAAACCACTACACGCCAATCTCAACATGCGGACTCTTAGCCACCACGTCGCCTGCCAGGGCAGCCAAAGACGCACATTGCAAGATACTGAAGATGGAGATATCCGAGGCAGCCTGGAGCATCAGCATGTTACGCAGCTCCACAGCGACAAGCGAGTCGACGCCATACAGAGCAGGTGGCTTCGCCAGATCAATATCATCCGTGGGAATCATAAAGATGTCGCCCAGCTTGGTGGCAATGGCATCGCCCACCAGGCGTGTCGCCTCGTCGAGCGAGCCAACCTCGCGTAGGAGGGCTGAGAGCGGCTTGGAATCGGCGTCAGCACCGTCGCCGAGCTGCTGGGACTGGGAGCTCGGTGGCCTGCGGTACTTGAGGCGCACGAAGCGAGCGTCACGACCCATCTGCGAGTCGCTCGCGGGATCCCACTGCGGTCCCGGGCCCGCGTTCAGCCCAAGGAGGATCTGCGGCTGGTCAAAGGGACCGACGACAGCGGCGGCAATGGCCCGCAGCACGGCGTCGTCGGGCAGCACGAGCGACTGGACGGTCCGGCGCATGCGGTCGGACACGGCCCGCGACTCGGCGACGTAGCCGACGCCTTTGACGACGCCGATATCGAGGGACACGGCGGGTAGCCCGGTTGCAACCCGGTGGCGCGCCAGTGCGTCCTGGTAGGTTCCACCGGCCGCGTAGTTGGCCTGGCTGGCCCATCCGAGGATGCATGAGAGCGACGACAGCATGACGAAGAAGTCGAGCGACCGGGGCTGTGAGAAGCGTGAATGGAGGTTCCAGCTGCCAGCAACCTTTGGCTGAACGGCCGTCTCCCAACTGTCCAGCGTCATTTGCTCAAGGATAGAGTCCTGCAGCACCATGGCGCCCTGGATGACACCTCGTACCGGCGGGAACTGCTCGTCGCGCTCGCAGCTATCAAGGGCTCTGGTCAGATCTTGACTGCTGGTGACGTCGCAGCTGATGGCGATGACGCGGCAGCCGCTCTCTCGCAGCTGGGAGACGAAGGCCCCTGAATTCTCCTTGCCGGCACTCCGCGACAGCAATATGAGGTTTCGGGCGCCGTGATAGATCATCCAGTGCGCAATAGACCGGCCGAGACCTCCCACGCCGCCTACGATCACGTAGGAGGCGTCGGGCCGTAGCTTGGGCGGCGCAGCTTGTGGGAGGACCCGAACCTCCTCGTCCGGCGCGACTGACAGCACCACCTTGCCCGTGTGCTTGCCGGTCTGCAGGAGGCGGAAAGCCCTGGCGACCTGGGCCATGGGGAAGACGGTGACGGGGTGAATAGGCCCGATGGCCTTGTTTCCTGCAAGACGTGCCACCTCGCCGAGTACTCGGTGGGCAAGGGGTCCGCGCTCCCGCAGCAGTGTCATCATGTCCAGAGACGTAAAGGACGCAACCCGTGAGAAGGTGGCCATCTCGAGCAGGCTGTTCCCCTCGATGTCTCGCTTGCCAATCTCGACGAAGTGGCCGAAGGGTGCGAGCACGTCGAAGCCAGCCTGTAGCAGCGGGCCGGCTAGCGAGTTGAGCACCACGTCGACACCACGTCCGCCCGTCGCAGCCAGAACCGCCGGCGCAAAGGATGCATCACGGCTATTGAATATGCGCTCGGGGGGGATCCCGTACTCGCGTGTAACGAGGTCACGCTTCTCCTGGGATCCGACGGTGACGTAAACATCGGCGCCCAGGTAGTCCTTGGCCAGCATCACGGCCGCCTGGCCCACGCCTCCGGCAGCGGCGTGGATCAGGACTGACTGGCCATGCGTGAGGTGCGCCACGTCGACGAGGGCAACATAGGCGGTGCTGAATATCATGGGCAGCGACGCAGCATCCTCGAAGCTCATTCCCTCGGGCATGTGTGCGACGCCGTGCCAGCTTACACGAGCACGACTGCCAAAGGGGCCCAGCAGCAGCGCCATGACGCGGTCGCCCACGGCAAAGCCCTGAGCTGCGGCCTCACTACCTACGCGTGTGATGATGCCTGAGCACTCGAGGCCCATGACGCGCTCGCGCAGCTGGCCCATGGCCACCATGACATCACGGAAGTTGAGGCCGTACGCGCGCGGCTCCATCTCCACCACGTCGGCTTGGGCGGCGTCGACGTCGGCCTCCTTGTCAAGGCTGAATGCCAACGTGTCCAAAAGACCCGGGATGCCAACCTCCAGGCGCAGCGGGCGCTGGTCCTGGAAAAGGGGCGCCTCGGGGATGGATTCAGGCATAGCCCAGTTTGGTGCCTCGGGCGTGAGCATCTTGTTGCGAACTGCGTCCTTGGACACGCGCGGAACTAGGACGAGCCCATCCCGCACCGCAAACTCGTTCTCTACCGGCGAAGCCTCGGCCGTGATGGAGTATACGTCGTCGGGGGTGCCTAGGCAAGCCCGGAGCACATGCACCACGGCCGCGATGCCCTCCTCGGACCACACAGGCGTCTTGGGGTCCAAGTCGAGCGTCGGGAAGCGGCGGCCTACGTACTCGCTGCGCAAGGCACGCATAAATCCGGTGGCCAACGCCAGGTCTGGATTCACGCAATCGATGGCGGCGCCGCGTGTAACCCAGAGAAGGCCCTTGCAGCCAGTCGCCATGGCCTTGATGCCCTGCAGGCCGGCGGCATCGAGGGTGCGGAGCACGGGCTGGTCCATCTCGCCCACAAACACACACATCTTGGTGCTGTAAGTCTCTGGCGTCACGGAGGGCGCCTCGAGGGTTTGGACGGCGGGGAGACCGCCGTCTGTGACGTTGGCGATGGATTCCCGCAGCAACTGAAGCCAGTCGGCGGGTGGAGGCGCCTTGCCGCTGATGACGATGACGACGCTGTCTGAGGCCAGCTTGAAGGGGTGCGCCGGCGCCGTCGACAGCATGTTGCTGATGCAGTACATGTCATCGTCGGTCTCGTCATCGGTCTCGCAGTCGCGTAGCTCAATATCGATGCCGCTGAAGCCCGCGCCCCTGAGCACCTTGTCCCATAGCGGAACCGACAGCGAGGGACTGGACTTGCGCTCCGGCTCCTCACTCAGCCACCAGCCGGGGAGCAGGCCAAAGATGAACTGGAGATCGACCTGGTCCTGGGTTGTCTCCATGAGCAGCAGCGTAGCGCCGGGCTTCATCAACCGGTGTACGTGGTCCATGGTGCGAGCCATGCTCTTCGTTGCGTGCAGCACCTGACAGGCCACGACAATGTCATAACTTGATGTATCGAACCCTTGCGACTCGGGGCTCTGCTCGATGTCGAGCCGGTCGAATTGCAAGAGGTGGCCCAAGGCTGCAAACTCGGACCTGGCCGCCTCGAAGAAGCCCGACGAGATATCGGTGAAGTGCCACATCTCGCACGGCGGGCCAACCTCCTTGTTCGTGACGCTCTTCGTCGTGGCAAGCGCGTGGCGTGTCGCCGCCCCGGTGCCTGCCCCTATCTCGAGGACACGCGCTCGCGGGTTCTTGTGGGCAACGGCGCGGAGTAGCGAAGTGAACTGCTCAAAGGCCGGCCCCATCCTGAAAGCGTTGGCGTAGTACTTGTACAGCAGCCGGCCCTCCATCATGACCTCGAGCGGCGCTCGCTCGCCGCGCAGCATGGGCACAAGCACCGGTCCCAGCTGGCATATCAGCTCGCCGTCGACGCTCTGTGTGGCCGCCAGGGCGATGCATAGTTGACGCTCCTGCGGTTCGTGGCTCGTCCAGGTGTCGCTGTCGGGACCCAGGCGGCGCGAGGCCGCGAGGTCCAGCGTGCTCTGCATCCACGCATAGAACTTGATGTGATGTGGTGCGAGACGGGCCACGTCCTGCTCCGTCAGGGCCTGCACCGTGTCGTGGCAGAAGTAGACGCACACGCGCCGCAGGGCCATGAGCACGTCCCTATCCTTGGAATCCATCTCCTTGGGCGGGCTGAGCTTTTGCTTCATGGCAGGCAGCCCACCAGGTAGTCCGAGCGAGAGTGCCAGGTCGGGCGCCCACTCGACCTCGGCACACAACTCCTTTGTCCACGGCTGCGCATCTTCAGCATCAACCACGCTGTGGCCGAGAGACCGGCCCACGAAGCCCTGAAGCTCGAGCACAGTTTCGGCGCCGTCAACTACCGAGACGTCGGCCTCGTAGCTCCGCGCGTCCCGGTGCGGTAGCTTGGTGTTGCAGGTCAAGTTGTGGCCGGCAGCCGTAGCGATGTCGCTTGAGACCCAGAGCTTCTCGATAGACTGCGGCACCTTGGGGCTATCATCGTTCGCGGCACCTGCGCCGGGCAGTGCTGCGTAGGAGGAAATGAAGATCGAGTCTAGCGTGGTGGGATGCAGTACGTGCTTGCGCCCCAGGTCGGCGATCTCGATGGTTGTTACGCAGCGCGCCTCCTTGGACTTGCCGTCCTGCACAATGCTCGTGGTGTTTTGGAACAGCGGCCCGTGATTCAACCCTTTTGTCCGCAGGATGGCAAACATGTCTTCTGGATCGACGCGCCGCGTGAAGCCAGAGTCTGCGAGAAAGCTCGTCGTCCTCGCGGGAGGGGGAGCGACGTCGGTTTCGACCGTGATGAACCCCTTGGCATGCTGCGTCCACTGGCTGTCCGCCGTCGCCGACGAGATCTCAAACTGCTTCCAGCCACGGACGCCAATGGCTTCGTCATCCGCAGACCGGAGCACTGTCTGCACCAAGACGCCCTGGGCATTGTCGGGCACCACGAGGGCTTGGAGTATCTTGACGCCGCGCAGCCTGTAGCCCGACACTTGGCCAGTCTTATTGTCGTTGGCGGCCAGGTCGATATCCGTCAACTGCTTCATGCCCTCAATGGCGAGGCACACAAAGCCAGCCCCAGGGTACAATATATTGCCTTGTATGACATGGTCCCTCAGCCAGGGGCTCTCTGAAACCCGCACCTGGAGCCTCCAACAGGCGGAATCCAGGTTCGTGCCAGGTTCCAGCGCCCCGAGGAGCTCGTGGGGGTCTATGTCTCGTTTCCGGTAGGCCTGGTTCTGGCGTGCCTCGGACCAGTGCCTGTTGCTGTGGTTCCACGGATACGAGGGCAGATCGGTCAACACGGGCGCGGCAAAGGGCCACTGGCCCCATGGGAAACTGATGTTGGCTGGTTTGATCTTCAAGCCCCGACGCAGAAGATTAAGCGCCGCCGTGCGCATGGTGTCGCGCGCGTCCTCGTTGCGCACCAGACAGCTCATGTACGCCACGTCGATCCCCTGGAACTCGGGCTCCGCGAGCATCTCTTTGATGGGGCCGCCGAGCGCTGTGTGCGGTCCTACCTCGAGGACCACGTCAACACTGGTTCCCGACTCGTCCATGTCGCCCAGCACCATGTCAGTGAAGGCATCGACGAACTGCACGGGCTGAAGCAAGCTGGCTACCCAGTGCTCCGGATCAGCAAGCTGCTCAAGGCGGGTGATGCGGCCGCCCGTGACGGGTGACGAGAAGGCAACACTCCCCTGCGCGCTCAACGTTTGTGCCTCGGTCGTGAGAGCAGTTCGCAGAGCCAAGCGGTATGGCTCTGCCCAGTGCATACCCTCGGGAATCTCCTGGGCGGCCAGCCGTTTCCTGTGCTCGTCCTCGGTCTTGTTTCCCTTGCCATCGCCGGTTAGGGCAGCGCCGAGAGCTTGTCGGTAGGGCTCGGCGATGGGCATCATGTGGTGTGAGTGATAGCCCGTGTCGACCCTCAGGCGACGGGCAAATACGCCGTCTGCCATGGCCAGGTCTTCGATTTCTTGCACGGCAGCTTCATCGCCTGAAATGGTAACGCTGCTGGGACTGTTGATGCAAGCCAACACAGCCTTGGCATTGTCACTCGTCATCCGGTCGATGTACCCCTGAGCTGCCTCATGCCCAACACCGACGGCCACCATGGCACCCTTGGGGCCGGACCCGTTCATCAGCGTCTTGTCCGCCGCCATGGCAGCGCGGTAGTACGCAACCGCCATAGCCTGGCGAAGTGTCAAGGCCCCTACCGTGTACGCAGCTGCGATCTCACCCGACGAGTGGCTCGTAACGGCCGTCGGCCAGATGCCCCAGAACCTGAGGAGCCGTACCACGGCGATCTGCACAGCGACGCAAACGGGGATGCTGAGCTCCGTGCTGTTGACGCGCGAGGTGGCTGCGTCGCGCCCCAGCTCCTCCATGAGGGACCAGTCGCTCCCAAAGCCGCGCAGACAGGCCTCGGCCTCGAAGAGGGTCGATCGAAAGATGGGGAACCCAGTGATGAGATCGCGGCCCATAGCATGCCACTGCGCACCCTGGCCCGTAAACACCATTCCGATGCGCGGTGCCTGCCAAGGGAGGCGCACAGGTTTGAACTGCGGTGCGTCCAGGCCCCGAATGACCCGGTCCAGGTCGTCCGAGTAGGGGGTTTCGTGCGCCGACACCCATGGGAATTGCGTACGGTGTGTGTTCAGCGTGTAGCACAGGCCCTTCATCAGCCTGAAGACACCCTCGACCCCCATGTCGGGGTCTTGCAGCTTGCGTCTCCTCAGGTACTCCTTCGTGTTAGAGACCATGCGCTGACATGCCTGCTCGTCACGTCCATAGAAGAGGAGAATCTCGCTCCTGTCGCCAACGTGGATGCCGAGGTCCATCTTGATAGGGTTCGGCACTGCCCACGTCCTCGAGTCCTCGAGAATGACATGGCTGTTAGTTCCGCCATAGCCAAAGCTGTTGACAGACGCACGACGGGGTTCTTGGCCTTTAGTCGGCCACGGCTCCAGCTCCGTCGCCACCTTGAGACCCCATTCGTCCAGCTTCAGCTCGGGGTTGGGCTTGTCAAAGTTGACGGTGGGCGGGATTTGGCCGTTCTCCAAGGCCAGCACCACCTTGATCAAGCCAGCCAGCCCCGACGCTGCCTCAGTATGCCCAATATTTGTCTTCACGGAGCCGATGCGAAGTCTCTCGGCCCGGTCTGTCGCTTTAAACACAGATGCAACGGCGCGGGCTTCGATGGGGTCGCCCGTGGGCGTTCCCGTGCCGTGCGCCTCAAAGTACTGCGTGTCCCGCGGGTTAAGACCGGCTCGGCGGTAGCACTCGTGGACGAGGGCTTCCTGCGCCTGCTGCGAGGGCGACGTAATGGTCTCGGTCTTGCCGTCCTGGTTCAGGAAGGTCTCGCGGATCACGGCGCGTACCGGGTCGCCATCCGCCAACGCGTCTCGGAGTCGTTTGATGACAATGGTGCCCACGCCCTCGCCGCGACCGTAGCCGTTGGCCCGCGAGTCGAAGGCGTACGACTTACCGTCGGGTCCTAGTAGTCCCAGTGACGAGAATACCTTGAACACGTCTGGGGTGAGCATCAGGTTGCACCCGCCCACAATGGACATGTCGGCCTCGCCAGTGCGCAGGCCGAGTACGGCTTGGTGCAGCGCTACAAGAGACGTCGAGCAGCCCGTGTCCACCGTCATGCTGGCTCCTCTGAGATCGAAGAAGTGGGAGATACGGTTAGACGCCATGGCCGACAGGGTACCAATTGGCAAGAAACGGGGCAGATTGTCCTCGTCCCGAATCAGCCCCTCGTGATAATCGTGAGTGAAAATTCCAGCATAAACAGATGTGTTTGAGCCTGCAATTTTCGGGATGGAAAGGCCAGCTACAATCATTCTCATGGTTAATGGCTAGAGTCATGTGGTTTGGTGGTGGTGGCATACCGTTTTCCAGGGCCTCGTAACAAGACTCGAGTTGAAACCGAAATTGAGGATCCATCGCCTAGGATAACAAGACTTGGTCAGCCACGGCTAGCACTCCGTCTAGTTTTGATATTCCTTACCGATGCAGTCTCCGCCGAGTAATTGAAGAAAGCGGCGTCAAACAGCCCTACATCCTCTTCTATAAAGTGTGCTCCTTTGATATGCGTCTAAATCAACCCTCACTTGTTAGTATTTACCCTCGTTTCCCTTAGATTGGAGCAACTTACGGTACTGAGCTTCTGGGAGTCGGGGTGGTAGGTCCCTTTTGGGTTGAAGCGGGTAGATGGGATCTCAGACCAGGCATTTCTGCCTTCGGACAGCATCTTCCAAAAGTTCTCAGGATTGGAAGCATCTCCCGCAAACTTGCAGCTCAAGCCAATAATGGCAATAGGCTCGCTCGCCCACTCCCTGTTGATACTTCCCATCTTGTTGATTGTATGGTGGTCAGCCTATATTTTTCTAAGGCTGAAGTAATGGTAGGTTGAGCGAGTGTGGGATGCCCAAGCCTAGTTCGTTATTAGGTCACCGTGAGATTCGTAAAGATCTTAGCACATCTTAGAGGTCTCTAAATTGTGGTCTTAACTGGTTTGAAACATGAATAAGTCTTCACAGTGGCCGATATGTTCTATACAGATAAGCCGCGCGTTCAGACGCAAAAAGAAGATATCCACCGAACTGCCGTGTCACAGGAACAAACTGGGCGATACTCCGAGCTCCGTGCAGCAATGGAATGTCACCCTGTACCGATAGGCTGAGTAATATCTCCGTACCCATCAAACTCCTATTAGATTCTGCGGTCATCCTGTGGAACTTGCAGGATCTATGCATGAGGGTTGCGTGCGCGCCGAAAATATACTCCGGCTGACTCCGCAAAACGCCACCCCCTAATCCACACCAGAGATAAGGCAGAATGTGCAAAGCTGCATGTGATGATCTAGCGTATCCTGCACGGAGTAAAGGGTAGGCAGTGACGTGAGGTGTAATGATCTGGTGTGATCAGGACGTTGAGTTGAGCAATGTAAATGACAGTCTAGCAATACATTGAAGGCAGAACACGGTAACTAAGTGTATTACTTGCTAAGGAGCCCAAGACCCCTTGTCTAACATGCAAATATGTGTAAATATGCTTAGCAGACTGATAAGTCCTAAGAGTGTTATTATTGTCGGTGGTTCTCACTGCAGGTACGTTGGTTGCGACAGCATGCGAGTGTATATTAGCGGGTGGTATAGATCACGTAAAACGCGATGTCTCTCAAAATAAAATTGATGATGGATGCAAGATCTTTGATCTCTCCCCTCTGCGTGTGGTGGCTTCCTCCGTCACATCCCTACTAGAAACCAGCTAGCCCAAAGTCCCAAGCCGCCCACCACATTACACCATTTAATATCCTGATCATACTAGATCATTACATCTTATATCATTACAAGGCCACATAATAGGTCAGGACTTGAAGATATGCATCAGTAGTGTATTATGGCTGCTTATAGTATCCGCATAACTAAATAGAGTGGTGGTATTCCCGTCAGCTCTGACTTGTCCCATGTTATAGTTCAGCATAAAGCCCCTTTACATAACCTTAGTCTGCAACACACATCCCCGCCTACCCTATACACTGTACATGATAAACTGGATCATCGCAACAAGGAAAGGTCAGGTATGTGACAGAAAGATCAGGAACGTGTCCAACACCATCACATTGTGCTCGGATTTTCACATATGTCAGACTCAGCCAATACATCTCGTGTACTGCCTCCATTGCAAGTCCTTCTTCAGCGCCTCTAAATCCTCCTGCGGCAGACACACTAGAATGGGGATGGCGCCACCCTCGGCTGCTTGGACGATGAAGGCGCCGGGAATGGGAGTCCCTATAGAGCGGCGGAAAAAGCGGCAGGGACCTAGCAAGGGCCCACAGGACCGTGGTAGAGTCTGATTTGTGTTCAAGCTCGACGTGGCCCCAACATCAGTGGTGCCGTTGTGGGTACCGTTGTACAAGAGCATGGAGCGGTCCGGCTCGCGAGCGATGAATGTGGCGACGCTGCGGATGGCCCAGGCAGTGTTAGCCTGAGAAAATTCCCGGCGCAACACCTGCGCAGTCTGTGGCAAGGTGAGAGATGTGACCTGGCCCAGTGGCAAGCGCGTGATGGCAGTATAGATGTGGCAGCCCATGTAGGACGCGGGTATGCCGAGCGCCATTCGTCCGTCGATGGCGCGGGAGATTTTGGACTCGGTATCGGCCGACATCCCGCGGGCGAGACGCACAGCGCACAGCCGCTGCCAGTAGAAGGCATGAAGAACGTCATCTTCCGTCACGAGTCTCGACGGATCGTGGGCCGTCTTGGCGAGCTTGGACAGGGACGTCACGGGCATCTTAAAGTAGCACCATGTCGGCGGGCTGTCAGGAAACACGAACTGATAGCCAGGCGGACGCCGCAGATAGGAGTGGTCCTTGAGAGGCTCGCTGCGTGGGATTAGATCAATTAGACGGGTTCGGTCACGGTTCGCCTGCTCCAGGTCGGCTGCCGGGATCTCATCACCGGAAAGCACCGTAGCAAACAGCTTGAGGAGTTGAAAGTTGGCTGTGCCATCCATCATGGTGTGGTGTGCGCTGAGGTTGAGGATGAGCCCGCCCTTGTTGAAGTTGGCCTGCAGGGTGATGACGGGCACTGGGCCCGCTAATCCGTGGGGCAGTGGAAGTGCCGGCCAGGGGGTGAGCTCTTTGCCGTTTAGTTTGCCGATGGGGACACCCGCCGCAAGAAGATCCGCCATGGGCTGGATAGTGTCATCGCAGTACTTGACTAAGACAAGGTCTCTCGCCGCGGATTCGGGCCAAGGAATTGCTGTGCGGACGCCCGACTTTTGGCCGATCTGCCATCCCAGCCAGGGAATCTGCTCGATCAGCCGGTCGAGGCCGGCTCGGAGAGCTGAAACGACGGCATCCCGGTCCACATCGAGCGGGAGCTCAAACCCGAAAGCCAGATGAGTGTAGGCGTCTAATATGGGGAACTGGCCCATGAGGTCGGGGTAGAGGTTCTCATCACCATTTCCCACCCCGCCCGACTGCTGTGTCGACTCGTCTTGCACTGAACTCATGGCGTGATTTGTTTTGTGGATGCTGACGGCTTATTGAATACGGATAATGAGCAAGCAATAGAAGCGGCTGGTTCGTTGCCTTTTCTCAGAGATACCCCATGGCATGTGCCTAGTCGGATATCGGCAGGGACTTATAAGTGATGTGGGCGGACCTTTTTTTCTCCGATGGGTTCTCACCTGCAAGTACTTTTGTACCGGTGTCAATCTCACCGGCACGGACTCCGACAATTCCGCACGCTGATCACAACAAACTCAACCCCGGGTCGTGGACCCATGACTAGCAAACGGAGCCATGGACAGGAGAGGCCCGAGCCATTCAGGTCCTTTCAGCCTGGCTTGTACAAGCTGCTTCAAATCCAAGTGCAAATGCGTCGCCCGTACCGATGGCAACGGCTGCCAGCGGTGCCACCGGCTCAACAAGCAGTGCCGGCGGTCCGACTCGATTCGTAGGCGCAACGTCAACAACAAGGCAAGCTCGGCGGCCCGCATCGCCGAGCTCGAAGGCAAACTGGAGGGCCTCATTTCACAATTACAGTCGCGCAATGTTATCGACGGCGATGGCGACGGTGACACGACGCAGCAGCAGAGTTCAGTTCTCCCAGAACCACCTTCACAACCCGCAAGCACAACATCAGCTCAACCCGACGATACTGGGGGAAACGAGGCACAAGATGACGACGACATTGAAGACGACAACATTGAAGAGGATGACGACGACAATTTGGAACCCGTTGATTTGACTGGCTCGCTCAGGGCCGTCACCACGTCGGAGCCATCGGAACCTCAAGTCTCCGAGGCAGAAGTCGAGACTCTTCTCCGTACATTCCGGTCATGCATGCTGCATCACTTTGCTTTTGTGCATCTATCATCCCGTCTGACCGCTCATGAGCTGCAGCGCGATCGGCCATTCCTCTTCCGTGCTATTGTTTGCGTGGCGTCGCCCTCGGCGCGAGAGAAGGCGGCTCAAGGCAGGGAGTTGAAGAGGGCAATCTGCCAAGCAATGCTGGGAGAAGAAAGCCAGCCCAGCATAGACAGAATGGACTTGCTATTGGCTATCTTGACTTACATATCCTGGGGCTGGGACCACGTCCTCAACCACGGCAGCCTGTCATGGCTCATGTTGCATGCTAAGTCGTTGGCCTGCGAGATGCGGCTAGACGAGCCAGACCCTCAAGACGCGCAAATAATGGCACTTTTCACCCCTGGCTTTGAACCTTGGTCTGAAAACACGAGAGCCGTGACAAGGCAGGATTTTATAGAACGGCACCGCGCTGTCCTGGGATGTTTTGTGTTGAGCTCTGTCGTCTCAACCTACTATGGCCAAGGAGACGCCCTGCGATGGACACCGCAGATGGACACTGGTCTCGCCGCCGTAAGTACAAATAAAAACTGTCCCACAGATGCGACCCTCGCCATTCAAGTCCGTCTGCAATTGCTTGCGCAGAAATCGGTTCAGATCCATCAACAACAACAGCTGGAACAGGGGCAGGCAGCCACAACGGAAATGACTTCTTTGCCAGCGCTCATGGACCTCACGGCATTGCAGGGACAGATACAAGAAGTTCAAATGTCACTTTCCCATGGCGTGGCGCATCAGGGACTCATCCTGGCTCACATACACTCGACGGAGCTCCAAATCAGTGAGACCACTTATGCCATCAACTCCACGGTTCCACTCATGGTTAGTCAATTCGGTAGAATGACAGGCACGGGGTCAGCGAACGCCGCCGGTGGCACCACGAGCAGTGCCTCATCCCGCCAGGAGCGGTTACAGTGCCTCTGGCAATGCGTGCGCGCCGTACAAGCCTGCACATCGGCCTTATTGGCCTTGTCACCGTCCGACTTTAGGGGAGTTTCCTTCCTCCAGTGGGCGCAGCTCGCACGTTGCGTCACGGCCTTGAACCACCTTACTGCCACCATCAAGGATGCAGCCTGGGACCGTGCCGTCGTACAGACCATCATCAACGTGCCTACGCTCCTAGGCCGCGTGGCTGATAAGCTGGAGCTGGTCGCTCAGGCCAATGGCGAGCAGGGCCGCGACGAACTATTCACCCAGCTTGCGCGGAAAATGCGTGAGTTTTGCTCTGATGCCACCAGCAACGCGGCGCATGAGCAACGGGGAGCGGGCCAAGAGGACGCATGGCTTCGCCCTGACGTTTATGTTGGGGGAAGGATGCCCTGGTAGAATCAGCATTGGCTGGAACAGAATAATATCGACAAGGCCTGTATAGACCGGAAAGTTAGCCAACTCGATTGATATGGCGATATCATTTGCTGCATTGCGTCGACGCAACACGGACATACAAGCCTCCTTTTTGATAGATTATCATTCACGACGGAACGGAAAGGCTTACAGGCTGAAATCGTCAGCTGCAGAACCAAGCGCTGCTTAATTTAGGAGTGTGTAAAAGAGAAGTAGAATTTTAGCGGTGTTAGCAAGAGAGTCGAGATAGACGGCCTGGAGAATTTTATCTTACGTGCTTTCATGCAGCTTTAGTAACTATTGGGATTTCCGAATATACATAATAAGTAAGCTGGCCATCTCTATTAGATACTACTATAGCCCAGTATAACTAAATTTACGGACTGTAAAGTGAGCACGGGTCTCGGAGTAATTGTCGGGTTCGGGTCGACTACTGTCCGCCCCATCGGAGTATAAGTCATCAACACGGGAACACACCTCACATCTCCTACAGTCAATTGATAGTGCCCTCCACATCAAAGTCTGAATTCCACATTCGCACAGAATAATCTACAATGGTCGCTCTAGAAGACATTCGATCCTCCAACTCCAAGATCGCGACGGTTCTCCGGCCTGGTTTGGTCGCCGTTTTCGCCGGCGCAACAAGTGGTATTGGCGAGACATCGCTGAAGAATTTCGCCAAAAATGCTGTCCAACCCCGGATTTACTTCATCGGGCGGTCCAAGGAGTCTGGGAGCCGAATTAGCGCCGAGCTGCGGAAGCTGAACCCCGAAGGAGAGTACATCTACAAGAGCGTCGACGTCAGCCTGCTCCATTCCGTAGATAATGTTTGCCGCGAGATCAAGGAGAAGGAAGCGACAATCAACCTTTTGTTCCTTAGTACGGGGACAATGGTATCTGGGAAGGGTAAGCTAGAAAGAGCGCCGCGGCGAGAAGGAAACTAATGCATCTTTCGCAGATACCGAAGAAGGTCTCAGCTATCCTGTCGCGGTGGCATACTACGCCCGCCTTCGCTTCATTGTCAACCTCTTGCCTCTGCTGCGGGACGCTAACGATCTACGCCGCGTGGTGACCGTCTTAGCAGGCACCAAAGAAGGCACCGTTCACACGGATGACCTTCAGGGTCGCAAAAGCTCCATGACTTTCCTGCGTGGGCACTTCAGCTCCATGACGACATTGACACTCGAAGCTGTTGCGAAAAATGCCCCCAACGTGTCTTTTATCCATGTTTATCCCGGCTTTGTCAAGACCAACATAGGAAAGGACGTGAAAGGGCCAATGGTGGCCGTCTTGAGAACAATTTTCGACGCTATCTACCCGGTGATTGGGCCGATTTTCGCTACCCCAGTTGGCGAAGCTGGAGAACGCCACCTGTTTCTCGCGACGAGCGCCATGTTTCCGGCAGGACGCGAGAGCGTCATTGCCGGTGTTCCGGCGCCGGGAGGGGCCACGGTTGCGCGAGGGACGAACGGCAAGAGAGGCAGCGGCGTGTACTCCATTACCAACAGTGGGGAGACTGCTCCGCCCCAGGTAGAGCAGCTTCTGGAAGGGATGAGAAATGACGGTACAGCAAAGAAGGTGTGGTCGCAGGTTGAGAAGGAGTTCGTTCGAATTACTGGGGTTGCGTCCGTGTAGAGCCTCGCGCCTACTGGGAGAATCGGAATTCCTGGGATTTGTTTTACTCTTTTTTGTTATCCATATATAGAACAATTAGCCATTATAACCAGATTGAACCTTAAATCTAGCTGCGTTTTTCCTTAGCCGAGAAATACGGGTTCCATCTTGACATAGTGCTCTGACAAGAAACTGCTGTTTCGTATGTGCCTAACACCCACTTTCGATAGTGACGGAACGCCGTCATGAACCGCGACGCACTGTTAGTACCCGCGGAGCGAATCGGACTTATGATTCGCTTGTCCGGAGTTTCCAAGCCCAATGAAATTCAAGTCCGGACTCCGGGGTAACATTCTTTCGTATTGCTGCAGAACTACAAAAGACGCAGCCGTAGCGATGACGACCAACATCTCACCACGAACCCTCCCCTCGGCCTGGCAGTCCTGAACTCGCTTGTTGACAATAATGCGGCCGAATTTCGCAGAATGCCTCGTCGCTGCGCTCGGCGGGAACTCAAGCCTCGTGGCATTCCCGTCGCAAGTAAACTATTCCGCCATTGTCGCCCCGCATAACTTGGACTATCCGGTGGTCCCTGCTGCAGTAGCCTTTCCGTCCACAGCTATTCAGGTTGCTCATCTTGTCGAATGCGCCGTTGCGTCGGGTTATAAAGTGCAACCCAAAAGCGGGGGCCACAGCCCTGCCAACTATGGTATGATCATCTCCGAGCCAACCAAGTTCTTCTTTGTTCGTTTTGCCATTCTGCAAATGCTAATACATTACTTAGGCTCCTCTACAGGAGAATTGTCCATAAACCTTCAGAATCTCCAGCATTTCTCCATGGATAAATCGACCTTCCGCGCGAGTATTGGACCCGGATATCGCATGCGAGACGTGGATGAGCTCATGTACAATTCTGGACAGCGGTTTGTCCCACACGGCTCGAGTGGCCATGTTGGCCTCGGTGGCCACGGAACCGTTGGAGGCGCAGGATACGCGTGGCGCAAGTACGGCCTGACGATAGATTATATCCAGGAAGTTGAGGTTGTGCTGGCCGATGCGACCATCGTCAGAGCGTCCGCCTCGAAGAACCCTGACCTCTTCTTCGCGATCCGAGGCGCAGGAGCGAGCTTCGGTATAGTGACCGAATACGTCTTTAAAACACTCCCTGCTCCAGCGCAGACAGTTAGTTTTACGTACTTGTGGACTGCGACCGACGTCCCATCAAGGGCGGCCGTCTTCAAAGCTTGGCAAGCCTTGACCTACAACTCTAGCGTCCCATGGGCGCTCGAAACAATAGGTGGTGCCACGGGAAGCAGTATTTATATATCGGGGGCATATTTCGGCACATTGGATGATTTCAACGCCCTTGGGATTCCGAGCCTTTTACCCCCGGCACAGACAAGCAGCGTCAGCGTCTTCACAAACTTCCTGGAGCTATCGCAGCAATGGGCCTCGCAGAACACAGCGACTGGAAGAGAAAGCCCCTCGTTTTTCTACCTCAAATCAGCCATTTTCCGGCCCGAGACGCGCATCCCCGACAATGTCGTGGACCAGCTGTTTGAGTATATCAGCACGACGGACAGCGGCACAGATGACTGGGACCTTGAGTTTCAAGCCGGCGGCGGAAAAAACGGTGCATTTCCCTCATCAGAGACTGCGTTTCCTCATCGAGACGCCTCATTTGTCGCGCTTTTGTATGCCACGACGAGTGGGATCGTGACGGCGACGACTACGTCGTTCCTTGATGGTCTCCATGCCCTGGCTAGAAGCGGAAACCCCGACGCGTATTATGGTGAGTATGCGGGGTTTACTGATGCAAAAGAGGAGCCGGACCAGGCGCGATATCATTATTATGGATCCAACTTGAAGAGGTTGGAAAAGGTCAAGGCCGCTTATGATCCGCTTAACGTGTTTTATAATCATCAGGGTGTCTTGCCTAATGGTAAGTACCACTAAAGATGTTCCCTACGGTATTTTGGTATCATCTACTTTTTCATTTCTTTTTTCCTTTCTTCTTTCTTTTATTAAATAAAAGAAGAAGATAGAAGACATTACGATATAGTACAGAATAGAAACCATCTGTTGATAAATTGCGGCTTCCCAGACACTCTTTGTATGAGATATAGAGGCTTGAACCTGTGCTAACTCAGTCTACATAATAACATGCGCTGTTTATTAACGTGAAATCGAACAGGGAAGAGGTTTATGCCAGGAGACTTAAGACTGTGGCAAAGATGCTGCCAGTCGGATGGCGGTTGACCAACTCTTAGAAGCTTAAAAGTTAATTATAATTCTTTTATTAATTCTAACATAATTAACTAGGTGCAGCCAATGAACTAATAGATACTATACCTACCACTAATTACGATGCCAGTGACATCAACCCTTCTAAGGACGGCGATGACGACTCTTCGGAGAGCGTTGACGATGATTCTTCTAAAGGTGGCGACGGTGACTCTTCTCAGAATGCTGATGAATATTGATGAAGTCTCAGCGCCGGCGCTCAGATTATAATAGAATATTATTAAGTAGTCCCTCTTAAGATCCCTTTGTTCTTTTCAAGTTATATATTTCTCTTCCTACAAATATTAAACACTCCCCTTTGGCTGAAATAGCGGCGCCCTATTCTGGCCATTCCACCTTGACCCATCTAAACTATTGCCAGTCTTCGCACTCTACACATCGCGGTTTTCTGCCTTTTCTTCCTCATGAGCAGGCTTGTCACTAGTTATGGCATTGAGCTTCTTCACTTCACGAACGTCCTTCCACCCAAGCCCCCAGGCAAAGGGCAAGATGCATAATGTGACGGCGATTCCAAAATACATGACGTGATCAATAGCTTTGCAGTAGGCCTCAAGCGTAGCAGCCAGCGCGGGCCCAGACACGAGCTGACGGATGGACCGGATGCCACCGCCGACAATGATGTCTGGCGAGATGCCAATGGTGGCAATGCGCCGCTGCAGCTCGTCGCGGAGGCTATTGCTGAAGATGGCGTTTGCGGCGATTAGAGTCGTGGCAGCGCCAATGTTCATGGTGAAGATGATAATTGACATGGCGATGGGTATCTGTGCTGGAGGAACGAGGTTTTGAACCGCTATAAAGGGCTGGCAAGGGAGTAAGCTGATGAACTACGTATGCAAACAAAAGAGCTTACGCCTGATGCTGCAGAGCCACTGCCAATACCATAGAGAATCTGGTACCCTATCCAAGATGCAACGGTGGTGTCAGGACTTAAAAGCGAGAGGAGCCCGTAACCGATGGCAGACAGTGAGCCACCCAGCAGGATCCAGGGAAGGTAGTAACCTAGCACTTCGACTATGCAGGACGGCGGTGGTTAGATAGATAGACATGAGGAAAAGTGGAAGGGGCCCTGCAGCAAGCCAGACACACTTACTCATACTGCCCGAGACCAGGGTGAATAAAACCAGGCCGAGAGTTGTTGGCAGCATGTGCACACCGCTCATGAGGGGCGAATCATTTCGTACGGCCTGGAAGAAAATAGCGAGATAGTAGTCAGCCACAAGAATGCCAGATAAGCTGAAAAACAGAGTCATCGCGGCCGACCAGATGACGCGATGTTTCAGCATGGCAAAAGGCACCATGGCTTCATCTCCCTGGCGGGACTCCCATACGAGAAAGACAGCAAAAGTCGCACCGGCCCCAACCAATAGACCAATTACCACGGAACTGTCCCAGGGATGTTGGTTTCCTCCAAACTGGAGTCCTAGGAAGAACATAATGGCCGCGGGGCAGATGAGCACAAATCCTATCAAGTCTAACGACCTAACAGCTGTGCCGAGAACCTGTCGCATGGGAGGCTTTCGTTTCGGTTCCGGAATGTTCTGGAAGAGAACGCATGCGCCGACGATGGCACCTAGAGGGAGGTTGATATAGAAACCTAGGAATAGATAAGCTACTGCATTGAGATATGAGATTGGTGAAGAGACGCACACCACCGCCAAGACACATCTGCGCTAAAAGCGCCTCCGATAATGGGACCGCATGCAAGGCCTACTTGACTGATGCCCATCGTGACTCCCATGAAGAGTGGTTGTTTCCGGGTTGGGAGAGCGGCGGCAATAGTGGTCAGGGAACCGGTTGTGATGCCCGAAGATCCCAAGCCCGCGATGGCCCGGCCCACAATGAACATGACCGACGACTGAGCTGCTCCGCAGACCGCCGACCCGATTTCGAAGACTGCGAAGAAGATGAGAAAGCACCACTAGAAAGAAACGCGTTAGGTGTCAGATCGATGGGATGAGGGAGACCCAGGGACTTGCCTTGATGGAAAAGTAGGTGTAGATTTTACCGCTCAACGGCTGAAATGCTGCACTGGCAAGCTGGTAGGCTCCGCCGTACCAACCAATATCTACTATTGAGTCAAAGGCAGTTGTGATGGACGGAGTGGCCGTGGACATGATGGCGAGGTCGAGATAAACCAGGAAGTAGGCCAGGATAACTGCCGTCAGGATGAGGGTGAGTCTTAAGCCCTCGGGATACTCGTGCTTGTATTCTTCATCATCGTCACTGCGAGTACTCTTTTCGGCCTCGGTTTGTGTCTGTATCGAGTCGACCGGGGAATGGTCAGAAGCGTCCGTCTTCTTCTCCCTCGCGTCAATCGTCTCGGCCATGTTGAGATAAAAGTCGTGTGGCGGCTTGATGGGATATGAGCAGCAGGAAGAAATCGACTATGGATAACATGAAAAAGATGTACTACGCGAAATCGTTGATATAAATATATTCCCTTTGAAAATCTGTGCCTGAGCTGTCGGGGTCGGGCTCGGAATCCGGACTGGTCTTGGTGCGTTTATCGAACCGTGGAGTCGGAGAAGGACGGAGTCCGGCCGGCACGGACCACACGGCGCCCATTTCCCCGATTCAAAGACTCCGACAGACAGGCTGATTTACTCTACTCTACCCGGAGGTTTACAGCTGCCGATCATATCCTGCACGCATTTTCGAACTGTATCCATATCGTTCTCACCATTCATGGTCATCTGCCGACATTTGAATCCCACGGCTTCTGTCCTGTCCGGTGCGTCGTGCAATAATTGGCCTTTGGAGTACACCTCCAAGATGGATACAGAATTACGAAAAAGAAAATGCTAGATTATGAATTTCAATTTATTCTAATCTTCATTACTACTTCAGAGCATGCCTTGGCGATTATAACACTTTCTCTAAAGCCCCGCACTGGAACGCGACCTGTTTAATCTCAGCCACCACCGCAGCGACGTCCTTTGTCGCAATCGGGACTCGATGATCTCCATCCCATTCCACAAGCCGCGCCGTAGAGTTGTGACCGCAGCAATGGAGTAAACTCCTATGCGCCTCAACCATGGGATCTCGCAGGCCATGGACATGTATCGTCGGCAGCTGCAGCAACCCATCATCACCCGCTGCAGTACCAAAATCCATTGGGAGCGAGAGTGCCGGCCCGGCCATCAGGACGGCGAAGCGATAGTCGTGGCATGGCTCCCCGTCACCATTCATCTTTCGATTTTGGTTCTGTTTCTGCTGCCTCAACAGCAAGCTAGTCGCCACTCCGGCTCCCTGGCTGAAGCCCAACAAGCCCACTGACCGGCCGGTCGCGCCGACCGCATCGTCGGCACGCAGAGCGGCCGCGATGCACGCGTCAATGCTGCCAACATCAATCTTGTTGCGGGCCGGAAGCCACGACCGGAAAGGGCCCCAGTCACCGTAGACAGAATCAACGTCTGGGCCTGGTGGACTGGGGAAGGCTGCCTCTGCAAACACGAGGCGGAACGAGCTCAGCAGGTGGGCGCGCATCACTCGGCATTGTGCCCGGAATATGCGCGCATTGGTGCCTCCGCCGTGGAGGCAGATGATGCGTGGAAGATGCAGAGTCGAGTCACAGTCGTTGTAGTTGGGTGATACATCGGATTCCATTGAGACGGTAGGACGAGTTGAACCAGGGGCCAAGAGTGTGGTTGTGATAACCACGTAGGAGAGGACATTTGAACTGAAAATCGGGCCAGTATTGGAGGCAGTAATACGAACGACGCATAAAAAGACGACGACGGGATGCATTAAAGTCACGAAGCAACAGACATAGGGGGGCCGATAATTCCTTGCGATTCCTCTACCGGGACACCGGAGGCGCGGAGTGCAACGGATCCACAATCCGGACATGGCGTTTTCAAGCATTTCTGACGGAGAATATAGACTCCGACGGTAAGATGCGGAGCCAAATTAGCGCGGCTGACCTAGTCACATACTCCGCGTGGTGATCCACTCGTATCGAACCAACATCAGGCTTCTGTTACAACTGAATCACACGAGGGCAGCCGCAGCGGCTGTCCCCAGTCCAACAATGACACGAGTTCTTGTCGTCTGACATGCAGTTAGAAGTGATAGGCTGCACATCGTCCGTATTTGGGCGGGACAACGAAAGGGACCAGAATATACTTAAACCAAGCCCATAATACGTCGTATGTTTACCCATAAGCCGCAAGTTGCAACTCGATTCAGGTCCACACTTGACAGCCATGGGAGATATGCAGCAAAACAGCCCAATCGGTCAAGAGAACGACAGCCTCCAGCCTCGCCTGGAGGTCTCAATCGTGGGAGGCGGCATCATTGGTGTCATCACGGCGCTTGGCTTGTTGCACCGCGGAATGCATGTCACTATCTACGAGCGTGTTGAAAAGTTCGAGGAGGTCGGAGCAGCCATCGCCTTTACTGGAGTTGCCCGGGAATGCATGCAGCGATTGAACCCGAGCGTGCTCGAGGCTTTGGCCCGGGTTGGTCGAAGTAGTCCCCATGAGAGGCAGCGCTACTGGGACGGCTTCCACCCGCGAACCAAGGAATCTGCCATGCAGGAAGAGAGCTCGTTACTCTTTGACGTGCCGGAGGGAGACTTGGCCTATTGGGCCTGTCTGCGGTCGCACTTTTTGAACGGCATGGTGGGCCTGCTGCCCGAAGGCACAGTACAATTCGGGAAACAGGTCGTGAACTACACGGAGGGTGGTGGGAGTGACAAAGTCGTTTTGCACTTCGCCGATGGGACAACCGCTGGGGCCGATGTTGGTTCGTGTCTCGAGTCTCATTCGATTTATAGCATCATTCCTAACGTGTTGTGCTAGTCATCGGCTGCGACGGAATCCATTCGGCAACGCGCAAGCTTCTCCTGGGCAAAGGACATCCGGCTTCAAACCCAACCTATACTCACAAGACGTTCTTCCGTGCTCTGGTTCCATTTCCCGGCGCACTCGCCGCTCTAGGCGCCGACAAGGCTAACGACTGCTGTATTCATGTGGGACCTGATGCCCACGTGATATCCTTTCCGGTTAGTTGGCGGTCCAAATGTAGACATATGGAGAAACAGCCTGCTAACTGGTGCTGAATAGACGAACGACGGAAAAATGTATAACATCTTCATCGCCACCCACGACCCGCAAGAGTGGTCTGATCCCTACACCATGACTGCCATGAGCACCCGTGAGGAGCTTTCCTCGGCGCTGCAAAGCTGGGGTCCGCACATAGCCGAAATCATTGGTCTCCTGCCAGAAAATATCATCAAGTACGGAGCCTTCGACATGGCGGAAAACCCGGCGCCCACGTACGCGTCTGGCCGCGTGTGTGTTGCCGGCGACGCGGCGCACGCCAGCAGCCCTTTCCATGGTGCGGGCGCCTGTATGGGCGTCGAAGATGCTCTTGTCCTGGCTGAATTGCTGGGGCACGTCCAATCCTTGCCTGTGAGTGCAAGACCGCGCTGTCTTTCGGCTGCGTTGCAGACCTACAGCGCCGTGCGCATCGAGCGCACCCAGTGGTTGGTGCAGAGCTCGCGCGATATTTGTGATATCTACCAGTGGCGGTATCATGGCACAGGTGAGGATAGCGCCAAATGCAAGGCTGAGTTTGACTGGCGGGGGAAGAAGATTGGGCATTTTGATGTAGATGCTATGGTGGCGGAGTCGAGGACGGAATATGAGAAGCTTGCTGCAAGTGCAGTACATTGAACTACGAACGCTCAATAAAGCTTGGTATCTGAATTAGTTGGTGGAAATGCAATGTTGTGAAAGTCAATTCTTCTCCTTTTCTTCTTGCGCACCAACCTCGGCGGTTCCAACTCTCTCCTTACACTCAGATATTGCCAGATTGAAATCAGACAGCCGATATGGAGAACTTGATATCACTTTCTCCATCCTCCATTACTATTTAGTATCCACTGTCTCTACCTATTTATAGACCAACAGTACCTCTTATAGTAATCAGATAGGGAAAACCCTTAGATCTCTTGATCCAGGATAAAAGCCCTCTGCTGGTATCACGTTCGCCTTGCAGTAGTATTACTACATCCTACTTCGATATATGTATATGATCGTCTATGATTAGCTATTTCATCCAGGATATTCTAATAGTACTATCCTGTTATGTCTATGGGATTCGGGGAGATTGGGGGTTGTACCCTCCCTCCCTCACGATCTTGTAATATTATCTTATATCATCCGGTCACGTATCACTGCCTCAGCACTATCATGGGGGTCTGACTTCTCCCGTATCCCTCGTATATGGTAGTCCTACGCTACTAGGTCTTGGTTACTATTTTGAGATTCAGGTATCGTTAGGCCACCGCCGGGGTATCCCTATGACGGCCGTCGCCCGTCCTGTGTCGTGATCTCGTCCTGTCCGCTGTCTGCGAAAGTGACTGTGGCTTGGTCCCTGACATCTACTTCTTCCTCACTTCCCTTCGCTGCGGTATCTTATCTCCACCCTATACAATTCTTCTTCCGTGCTGTTGCAGAAAAAGCTTGATAGGGATAGAAGAGAGTCCGGAGGTGAGGCGGGTGGATACTGCTTATTCAGAACCCAACTTCCAGGAGTCTTTCCAATCCTGATTGGTACGGAACTATGGGCCGAGCTGACGTGAGGACTTAATACGACGGACTTTCGGACTTGCCAGTCCGAAAAAGGCCGTTACGATAAGGTCCGATGTTGACATTAGCCAAGGCAGTGACAGGCTGCGACTATCGCTATTTTCCGCCTGAGATTATGTTTCCGCATGCACCATTGAAGTATGCCAGGAATGGCTCAGTGCATGAAATGCCTCTGACACATACAAGTAAGCTCTCTGAAGGTCACAAAAAACGCTCCAGAAATATTAGGCTTCTTATATGGCAATAAACCCTCGCAACACACCCTAAATCACTTGTGTCTCTCTCGGAATCTCTATTCCTCTCTTTGCTTAGAAAAACATTAGCCATAATGACTGGTACATCAGAGCTCGAAAATGGCGCCTGCGAATCAACCATTTTCCTATTTGGTCCACATGTCGGCACCTTCACCATGCAGTCAGTGGAGGAGCTGGTCCGGCCGTTCTCTTGCAGTATCCACAGAACCTGGATTCTAGACACCATAGCTGGTCTGCCAAAGTATTGGGATGCCCTTGTCGACAGTATACCCAACATGGCTGGCACAGTTCCAGGCCGTCGTCAACTAAATGACCTCGACGGGTGGCTTCGGCACGGCACCTTCAACACGAACACGACACAGGATGACGATACCAACCTACCCAGTATAGTAGTCGGCCCGCTAGTGGTACTTGTACAACTCACTCAATACTGGCGCTACCTGGAGCTCACAGGTACCAACAACCCAGGAAAGACGGCGGATCTGCAGGCGGATGCGATCTTACGCCAGCAGCAGCAAGGGGGGCCCAAGTTCGAGTCTTTGGGCTTCTGCGCCGGGCTACTGGCCGCCGTGGCCGTCGCTAGTGCCAGTAACCAGCAGGAGTTTTACAAGTACGGCGCCGTAGCGGTGCGACTAGCTATGCTAATCGGTGCGCTGGTCGATGTCCAAGAAGAGTGGGACAAGAGCGGAGGGAAGGGCGGTGGCGTGTCATATGCAATAGCATGGCGTGGCCAGAAGGAAGCCAACGAGGTGAAGCGCATAATCGAGAGCTTGTCGCCCAATGCTTATGTCGCCGTCCTGTATGACGAGGCCCGAGCCACAGTGAGCACGTCGCAGCGCAAAGCGCCTCTTCTCCTGAATCAACTCCGGGCCGCTGGTGTCACAACCGCCGAGATTGGTATCAAGGGTCACATCCACAGTCCGGACCCTGATAGGAAACGCAATGCAGACCTGCTCGTTAACATGTGCATGAACTTTGCCGATCTGCAGTATGCCGATACAGACTCCCTTGCGCTTCCGACCTACGATAACCAGACCGAGGGCAGACCTCTGTCGCGAGACGGAGGCAATATGACGGAGATGGTCCTACGTGCCATCTTGGTAGAGCAGTGCAACTGGTATGGCACTTTCTCGGCCGTCACCCGAGGCAGGAAGCCCTTTGTCGTAACCTTTGGTCTTGAGCGCTGTGTCCCGCCAACTTTGATGCGGAGCATCGGAACTCGACAGGTGCACTTTGAAGATCTGCCGGACAAGGACAAGATGCCTGCGACCCCTGCGAAGGCAGTACTTGATATCCAACCGCAACCACAGCCGCAGCCGCAGCCGAAGCCGCGACATGTTGTTACAAAACCAACCCTGGATCTCAAAGTCGACGAAGAAGCTATTGCCGTCATTGGCATGTCGGTCAAGACAGCAGGGGCCGACGACCTGGCCGAGTTTGCCGAGATGCTCAAGACAGGCCAGTCGCAGCACGAGTTGATCACCAGGGAACGACTCATGTTCGACATGCTATTCCGCGAAGCACCGGATACCGACCCTGCTCGCAAGTTCTACGGCTGCTTCTTCCGGGACGCCGACGCGTTTGACCACAAGTTCTTCAAACGCAGTCCGCGCGAGTCGGCCGCCATGGAGCCGCAGAGCCGTCTGGTTCTGCAGGCCGCGTACCAGGCCGTCGACCAGTCGGGTTATTTCACAGAGACAGCGAGTTTGGAGCCGGATGGCCGCGATAAGATGCATGTTGGCGTCTATCTCGGTTCGTGCGGAGTTGACTACGAGCACAACATTACCTGTCACGAGCCCAATGCATTCACGGCAACGGGAGCACTAAAGAGTTTTATCACGGGCCGTGTATCACACTACTTTGGCTGGACTGGCCCATGTATGACATTCGACACGGCGTGTTCATCCTCGGCTGTGGCCATCCACACGGCATGCCGCAACCTACTGTCCGGCGAATGCACTGCAGCGCTGGCGGGGGGTTCCAACACGGTGACGAACATGATGTGGTTCCAAAATCTCAGCGCCGGCAGCTTCGTCAGCCCTACGGGACAGTGTAAGCCTTTTGATGATGACGCTGACGGCTACTGCCGCGCCGAGGGCCTGGGGTTTGTGTTCTTGAAGAAGCTATCAGACGCAGTAAGGGACGGCAACCCCGTGCTAGCCACCATCCCTAGCAGCGCAGTCTACCAGAACCAGAACATCACCCCTTTATTTGTACCGAATGCACCGTCTCTGTCGCTACTATTTGGAGATGTCATGCGCAAGGCCAAAGTTACGGCGCGAGATATCTCGCTGGTCGAGGCCCACGGTACCGGAACGCCCGTCGGCGACCCGGCCGAGTACGAGAGCATTCGCTCTGCTCTTGGAGGCCCCGGCCCCGGCCGTGACAAGAAGTTGCCCATCGGCTCAGTCAAGGGCCACATTGGCCACACTGAAGGTGCATCGGGCGTCATCGCGCTGATCAAGATCATCATGATGATGCGCGGCGGCTTCATTCCTCCACAAGCTAGCTTTACCAAGATGAACAGAAACATCCATGTGCGGCCAGATGACATGGTGGAAGTGGTCACGAAGCTGCGGCCCTGGGCAGAGGAGTATAAGATTGCCCTCCTTAACAACTACGGCGCCTGCGGCTCCAACGCAAGCCTCATAGTCACTCAACCACCCACGTACTTGTCCGTGCCCAAGTGCGGCAGTGATGCTGTGGAGAAGCGGCATCCCTTTTGGATTGCAGGTCTTGATGCCAGATCCATCGCCGCTTACGCCGCCAAGTTGGGCCCATACTTGCGATCGTGTCCCAAGGACACCACACTAGCCGACATTTCATTCAACATGAACCGGCAGTCCAACCGTGGCCTGGCGCAGGGCTTCGTCTTCGCCTGCCGCTCGGTAGCTGAGCTATATGAAAAGCTGGAGCACGCCGCTGGAATTTCCGGTAAAGAAGACGCCCCTAAAGTAGGCATCGTGCCAACCAAGGCCGAGCGGCCCGTTATCCTGTGCTTCGGTGGCCAAGTGTCGCGATTTGTCGGGCTGGACCGCAAGCTGTTTGATAGCACGACCATATTGCGACGTCATTTGGACGACTGCAATGCTGTCGTGACGAGCCTTGGCCTGGACAGCATCTACGCCTCCCCGGATATCTTCTCGCGTGAGCCAGTGCCTGACACAGTCAAGCTGCAGACCATGTTGTTTGCCATGCAGTATGCGTGTGCCAAGAGCTGGATGGACTGTGGTGTCAGCACTAAAATTGCCGCCGTCGTGGGCCACAGCTTTGGAGAAATTACGGCATTGTGCGTGGCTGGCGTTCTCAGCCTGCAAGACACAGTCAAACTCGTGGCATCAAGAGCCAGGCTGGTACGAGATGTGTGGGGTGTCGATCGAGGCGCTATGATGGCCCTCGAGGCCGATGAGGCGCTGGTCCACGAGCTCTTGCGAGAAGCTAATCGTAGCTCTCATGGCTCTGCTGCCATTGCGTGCTACAACGGCCCGCGCAGCTTCACTATTGCCGGATCGACGAGCGCGATTGATGCGGTGCAAGCTACAATGACGCTTGACACCTCCAAGTTTGGAGCCATCAAGAGCAAACGCCTCGATGTGACCAACGCCTTCCACTCGGCCCTCGTCGACAAACTGGTTGATGGCCTGGGCCAGGTCGGAAAGGAGCTAACCTTCAATAAACCCCTGATCCCCGTGGAGCGCGCAATTGAAACTCCCGTCGACGAAAACGAAATGGATTGGACTTTCGTTCCTCGACACATGCGCGAACCTGTATTTTTCAACCACGCCGTGCAGCGTTTGGCCAAGCGTCACCCACAAGCCATCTTCCTCGAAGCAGGTTCCCACTCGACCATTACCGTCATGGCAGCCAGGGCCCTCGCTCAAAGCCAGACTTCTTCGCAAGATGCCCATCATTTCCAGGCCGTTTCCATTGCCACTGAGACAGGTTTCGACGGACTGACAGACGCCACCGTAGCTCTGTGGAAACAAGGTCTACAGGTTTCCTTTTGGGCACACCATGCTCTACAGACTAGCGAGTACGCGCAGTTACTCCTGCCGCCGTACCAGTTTGACAAGTCGTCACGTCACTGGCTTCCGATGAAGTCGCCCCAAGAGGTAGTGAACGAGGCCGCGAGGGCGCTGGTGGCAGGGACGCAACAGAAGCTTCAGATAAACGATGTGGCTCCCGAGATGCTGGGTCTGTGGCACTTGGACGGCTACCGAGACAGCAGCGACAGGAAACCGCGCTTCCGCATCCACACAGGGTCAGACGAGTACAATAGCTTCGTCCTAAGCCACTTGATTGCGCAGACGGCCCCTATCTGTCCCGGCACGCTCGAGTGCGATATGGTCATCGAGGCCCTGTTCAGCCTGCATCCGGGCTGGAAAGAAGAGGGTGTGCAGCCCGAGGTTCGCGACATGGTCAACCACACGCCCATCTGCAAAGACCCAACACGCTTTGTCTATATGGACCTGTCGGCCCTCGATAAGAAGCACGTGCAATGGAGCGTTCACATCTTCAGCGCCAGTGTCAACGACCCCGACCAGGTCCAAACGCACGCCGAGGCTCGCGTCTACATGCGTCAGCCCACTGACGCCGCCTATCTACAACAGTTTGCTCACTTTGAACGGCTCGTCGACCACGCCCGATGCAAGGAGTTGCTGAGCTTGCCCCTGGACGCAGAAGGCATCGACGTGCTGCAGGGCCGCAACGTATACCGGGCATTCAACCCCGTCGTCGAATACGGCGAAATATACCGCGGCGTCCGGTACCTCGTGGGCCGCGGCCACGAGTGCGCCGGCCAAGTCCAGCTGCCCAGGCGCCACCGCGGTGATACTTGGCTCGACGTGCCCCTGAGCGATAGCTTCAGCCAGGTCGGTGGCCTTTGGGCCAACTTGATGACGGACCTACCGCCTGGAGACATGTACATTGCCACGGGCTGCGAGGTGGCTATGCGTTCAGCGAGGGCTCCGCCTAGGGACGAGACGGATGTGTGGCATGTGTATGCTCGTCATACGCTACAGGATGACACGTTGCACATGACGGACCTGTTTATCTTTGATGCTGCCACAGGGATGCTTGTCGAAGTCATGTTGGGCGTGCTGTGGGGACGAGTGGCTAAGGCGTCTATGAGCAGGATGTTAGATCGCATGACAAAAGACGAGTCGGTGCTGCGGAACAAGCCTTCACCCGTCGTCATTCCCGCTACGACTTCAGCTGGTACCGAGGCGAGCCCGGCCACCAAGGGATTGAGCAAGAAAATAGCGGGAAAGAAGGAAGGAAAGGACAAGCCAAAGAAGGACAAGGCACCCTCTGGGAGGCGGGACATTACCGACGAGGTGCGCAACCTCGTGGCCAACGTGTCAGGCATCGAAGCCAGCGAGATGGAACTCGACTCGGAGCTGGCCGACTTTGGCATTGACTCCCTAATGGGCATGGAGCTAGCACGGGAGGTGGAACTGGCCTTCAAATGCAAACTGGACCAGGCCGAGCAGATGGAGGCTACGAATCTGGGCCAGTTCATCACGTGCGTTTCCAATGCGCTGTTCGGCGCAGACAACGCAGTTGTTGAAGACAATGAGGTTAGTGACGACGACGAGGATGAAGAAGATTCGTCCTCCACCAGCTCAGGTGGAGAAACATGGTCCAGGTCAAGCCAAGACCAAGAAAAAGGGTTCTCAAGCCCAGTCACCCCAGATCCAGCAATCTACACTCCTCCTTTGCACAAGGCTGAGCCCAAGCCACCCGGTACTGCACCACCGGCCGAGAGTAATCTAGCACTATCACCATCAGACGTGCTGGAGTCTTTCGGCGAGGTCAAGATGGCTACGGACAGCCTCATGCGCGAGCACCATATCAACAAGACCGAACAGGTCTTCCTGGCCGGAAGCAACCGCCTCTGCGCGGCACTCGTCGTTGAGGCCTTTGACGAACTAGGCTCGCCGCTCCGCACCGCGGCGGCCGGACAACTACTCGACCGCGTACCGTTTCTCCCACAGCACCGCCGTCTGATGGACTGCGTGTATGAATTTCTCGAGCACGACGCTCGCCTGATTGACATTGATGTCATGAGCGGCCAGCTGACACGCACGCACATCGCTGCCCCGCGCAAGACAAGCGATGCTATCTTCCAGGAGTTGCTGGCCGCTCATACGCAGTTTGCCGTGCCCAATCGCCTCACCTACTACGCCGGCAAACAGCTTGCGGGAGTCCTCAGTGGCAAGACGGACGGCATCCGCGTGCTCTTCGGTAGCCCCGAAGGCCGGGAGCTGACGGCTGCCATGTACTGCGAGCATACATTCAACCGCATGAACTACATCCAAATGCGCAACGTGGTTGAGGCTTTGGTTGGTCGTCTCCCAAACGGTGGCGCGGGTGAGACATTCAAGGTACTAGAGATGGGGGCCGGGACAGGAGGTACTACCCTTGTCATGGCGCCATTCTTGGCGTCGCTGGAAGAGCGAGGCATCATGCGGGTGGAATACACTTTCACGGACCTATCACCTTCCATGGTCGCCAACGCACGCCGGCGGTTCAGCAAATTGTACCCGTTCATGCGCTTTGCCGTACATGACATTGAGAAGCCGCCGGCGGAAGAGCTAAAGGGGCAGCACCTGGTGATTGCCAGTAACGCCATCCACGCTACGCATAACTTGGTTGTCTCGGCGTCGAATGTGCGCCAAGCCCTGCGGCCAGATGGCTTCCTCATGATACTGGAAATGACCGAGGTTGTCCCCTTTATTGATCTTGTCTTTGGTCTGCTTGAAGGTTGGTGGCTGTTTGATGATGGCCGGAAGCACGCCGTTGTGGGGGCCGAACACTGGGAGCGCGAGCTCCATGCTGCAGGGTTTGGGCACGTCGACTGGACTGACGGCAACTTGCCGGAGAATGCGTTCCAAAAGGTCATTATTGCGTTGGCTTCCGGAGCGCCGGGGCCCCGCTTGCCGAAGCCAGCTCCGGAGCCCGAGCCCGAACCGGAGGTGGTGGGTCGCACGGCCGAGGCGGAGCGGCTTGTGACAAAGTACTCGGACGGCTGGGCCACACCGAAATTGCAAGCCCTTGGGGTCCGAAGCGAGGAGAATAAGGACGGGGAGAAGAGGAAGAAGCCCAATAGGATGGACCTCGGCGCAGTGGTCCTAGTGACCGGCGCCACAGGAAGTCTAGGGTCGCATTTGGTGCAGAAGCTGGCCGAGAACCCCACCGTTGCGCAAGTTGTGTGCCTCAATCGCCGCAGCAATAGCGGCTTGCCGGTCGAAAAGAGACAGCAAGATGCCTTTTTATCCAGGGGCATCGCGCTCTCGCCGGGTGCCCGCGCTAAGCTGCGCGTCCTGGAGACGGATACCTCCCAGGCACAACTGGGCCTGCCGCCACACGATTATGGCTGGCTAGTGCAGCATGGCACACATATCGTGCATAATGCATGGCCCATGAGCGGCACGCGACCCCTTGGCGCCTTTGAACCGCAGCTGCAAGCCATGAGGAACCTGCTTGATCTAGCCCGCGAAATGGCGACCCGCGACGCCACACACTCCGTCCGTGTCGGCTTCCAGTTTATCTCGTCCATAGGTGTGGTCGGATTTGCAGGCAAGTCGCGTGTCATCGAGGGCCGTGTGCCTCTTTCCGCCACGCTCCCCAGTGGCTACGCCGAGGCCAAGTGGGTGTGTGAGCGTCTGCTAGATGAGACCCTTCACAGGTATCCCAGCCTCTTCAGACCCATGGCTGTGCGGCCAGGCCAAATCGCCGGCTCGTCCACCAGCGGCTTCTGGAACCCAGTGGAGCATTTTGCCTTCTTGGTGAAGTCGGCTCAGGCCCTACGTGCATGGCCTGACCTCGATGGCGTGCTGCAGTGGATCCCAGTTGATCACTGTGCGGGTGCCATCGCAGATCTGTTGAAGATTGGCCATGTGTCTGATGCCTATCCCGTCTACCACATTGACAATCCGGTAGGCCAGCAGTGGAAAGCCATGTCACCTGTGCTGGCCGCCGCGCTTGACATCCCGCCGCACGCCATCATTCCCTTCAAGAGCTGGATCAAGCGGGTTCGTCGGTCGCCGCTTCTCGCTGAGACAGAGAATCCAGCCTCTCGTCTTGTCGACTTTCTCGACGGCCATTTCGAGCGCATGTCGTGCGGTGGGCTGATTCTGGATACGGCTAGGGCCCAGGAGCACTCTGATACCATGGCCAACGAGGGCCCCGTGAGTCCCGATTTGGCTCGTCTTTATGTGAATGCTTGGAAGGAGATGGGCTATTTGAACACTTGAGTGGGGGTTTCTTTTCTACGGTAACTCTAGATTTATGCCTTTATTTATCAATACATTATCATGGATTAAGCAGCACGTCTTTATTTATATTGACAGATGTAAAAGATGAAAATCGAGAAAGTGTGTGGTTTACATCCCATCGGATCCCTATACAAGGAAACCTAAATAGAAAGTCAGAAAGTTTACCTCCATCTATCATTGAAGCTCAGTTTACAAACCTAGCCGGAGATAAGCAGGGCAAGTACGCGAGGCAAATAACATGTTAATTATGTCCAAGAGCGTGCCTCAAATAGTCTGGATCTTCCCCAGGGTAACTGTGAGTTTTAAACACACATATTTATTTACTCAAAGTATAACGAATGTGTTGTTGGCTGTGAGGTGCCGACACTACTGGGAAAGACTGACATAACAATTGACACAGTCGCCTCTCACGCCTCAACAGTTTCCTCTAGCTTTGCCTTCAACTCTTTGCCTGCAGTTCCATGGTCACTCAGTCCAGATTCAAAGAGATTCTCCGTGTACGTCGGGGCCGCGGTGAGGCTGTCCACCTTTTTCAGCCCCAGTTTTCCATGAATCAATCTAGGCACAAAGCCGAGGATGACATCGTTCGAGAAGCTCTCAATGTTCATGGAGTCCTCGGCGCGCAGCATCTGGCGCGCGCGGATGGTCCGCAGGATACCCATCTCGTCCTCGTTGAGCTTTTCAAGGTCTTCCTTGGTTTCCGTGTTGGGATCTGCCTTGACGCGTTCGAGCTTGTCAAGGACTGCCTGGCGCGCCTCAGGTGAGATATCTTGGAAGGCGTGGAAGCAAAACTCAACCGACTTGGAGACGAGGCCCTGTGTAAGCTTGCCACTTACGTCGGCGTCGGCGTGGCCTTGGATGACTATTTTCGGGCGTGTCAGTGGGGGCTATTCGTGCTTGGAATGAATGACTCACTTGGCTTGAAGAACCCAAATGCCCTGTCAAACCCATCCTCGTCAAAGTCACTGAGCACAGGTTCGTCGCCCTTGCGAATCTGCCTCAAGGCCGTCATGACTACCAGGAGAAAGCGCGAATAGCTCTCGGCAATCTTGGCAGAATGCCACTTGGCCGCCTCGAACTCGCTGCAATCGCCCCGACGAGCTGCTTGGATGGACATGGCAGCCGATAGGGCACCAGCCAAGGCGAGATGCACGCCGGAGCTGAAATAGGGATCGATGAAGCAACCTGCATCGCCTACCAGGCGGAAGTTTGGGCCTGCGTACGCCGTCGCACTGTATGACCAGTCCGAAGCGGCCTTGATGGACGGAGATACGAGCTCGGCGTCGGCCAATCTGGCGTGGATGTCCGGAGCCATGGTCAGGCAGTCCTTGTAGAAGTCAACCATCGATGGAGAGCCTAGGGCCTTCTTGCGAGCGACAGACAAGTCCTGGCGCATCACAATACCGACGGAATAGGTGTCGTCGTGGAGCGGAATCGCCCAGCACCAGCCGCTGTGGTCTGTCAAGGCCTCGAAAAGGGGGGCGCCTTCTTGCTTAGTGCCCGGAGCATACGTCTTGGCTCCTTTCCAGTAGCCCCAGTTGGCTATGTTCTTAAGCGCCTGGTTGAACTTGCGATTCTCAAGATACTTGGTAGAGATGATGCCGTTACGCCCGCTGGCGTCGACAATGTAGTCAAACTTGATGGAACCTGAGGCACCGTCCGCCTTGCGCGACCATGATGCCGACACTGCTCGGCCTGGGTTGCGAATCCCGTCGTCCTTGGGGAAGTCTTGGTCAGGGACAAACTCGATGGACTCGACCTTGACGCCTTGGAAGGTCTGGGCGCCGCTCTTTTCAGCATGGTCAAACATCAACTTGTCCGATTCGGAGCGGATCACATTCCAAGAATACCCGTTGGGGCCATTGACGGCAATGAAATCGGTGTCTGTGATATAGTCAGATCAGCTCAGAGTGAGTGGATCATGTTTAGCCTCCTTACAGCCTGCTCGCTTGTTGTTCAACTTGAACGCCGCGCCGTTCTATCGTCATGATTCGTTAGACTCAGATACGCTCGTCCCATGAAAACAAATACATACCTTCTTACGGAAGCCATGACTGTCAAAGGTCTTCTCGAGATCAATGAAGCGCAGGAAATGGCGCATCGACGCAAGCATCGACTCGCCGATGTGGTACCTCGGAAAGTGGTCGGCCTCGAGGAGCACAACATCCACGCCTTCTCGCGCAAGTGCCGAAGCCGTGTACGAGCCGGCAGGGCCTCCTCCTACCACAAGCACAGAACAGGAATCAGGGATGGACATGATATCGGAATTGTCGAATAGACTTTGGGTTGGCAGATAGAGACGATCACTGTACGTGGAATGCAGTTACGTAGTATTATATGGACTTTTTTGGATGCCCAAACAGCTGTGTGTACGACACTCTGGACGTTGGTAAAAAGATACATCTAACGAGTACATGTGCGCCCATGCGAACGGTGGCTCGTTGCGGCGTTCACTGCTAACGCCGACGAAACTGTATTTACTGCGACTAGAGTCAAGACAGGTTCTATGCAAGCATTTCTCCGCCGTGGAGTTTCTCCATCTTTATCAGCGTCTTGATAATTCTCCGAAACTCCGGACTCCGGCGGAAAACGACTGTAACACAGCAGGGGGGTCAGCAAGCCCGTCAGCAGCCCGTCAGCAGCCCGTCAGCGGGCCCGTCAGCCATGTCTTGTGCCTGGCGGTGGCGCGGATGCCGATCCGGTTGACAAGGAGAGTTATTTGTCCCGAACGTCACCCCTAATGTCCGTCACCCGCATAATCGCCGTCGTCAGGAGTCGGAGTCCGGTTATATGATAAGCGAATTCGCCACTCAACCCTGATACCTATAATTCATTAAACCCAATTGGAATTGTCTTCCTAAGACATTTTTACATCTACTACACACGTGCGGGCGTTTTGTCCAACCCGACTGTAGACGCTACATCGGCATTGCCTCGTCTCAATCCTCGGCTTGCGATCACTGTTATCTCGCATTTCTTCCTTTGCCTAGACTCTCGCGTTTTGTTGGGTCTGTATGTCCTATCCATCACTAGAGTCGGGGTCCTTCCTTGTTTGGGAAGTTTTGTATTTCCCGGGGACGCTTGCCAGGTGGCTGATTCGCCTCGCGGAGGATCATGATCCCGACTGTATCAATGACACATTGTGCATGATTCCTCTCGCCCGCTTAGCGAACTGGCCAACAGCCTCAACAATATACGCTGGGGAGCTATCCCGGTGACGGGTAATCTGACCTTTGATGTAATTGGACTGAGAGGACACCTCGGTTGGGTTGTTGGGCGTATTGGAAACCCAACGGGCGGGCACATCAGCAACCCCCTCCAAGGACGTTGGCATCCGTGGCTTCACATCCAACGAGGAAAACCACACTTACCCGGATCATACGGAACGAATTCTACACTTTGGAAATCCTATTGTGGGTTGTTTCCCGTCATTGAGGCTTAGAATGCTGCGAAAAACGCGGGGACGCAGTCCTCAGTGATATGGTTTGTACTGGCCCACGTCGGATTCTCAATTTGTCTCCCGTGCGCTTGCTAAAACAACCAACATCAGGAAGTTGAAGTACATAATATGAATGGGAAGCATACAGAGCGTGGCGACTTGTTTTCTTTTCGTAAGAGCTTAAATTCTGTTGAGTGGTAACGTTGCGGCTGCCAATGACGAGGAGGCGATATCCTCCAGTAGTTCGAAGATTTGTGTGCTAATCGAAATTTTAAACCTACTCTAAGCCTCTCTCGTCCGGTTCCCAACCGTTATCGGATGTGGTGGGTACCTGATGTTTGGGTAGAGTGTTTGTTTTCGTGCTAGGATGAGAGATGATATTTGCTCCCGATGATAATGAACAGTAGGATGTACTGCGATTGGTAATTGACGCCCTAAATCTATGTAGCCCATATCTGACCTCTAAGCTGGACTGAAATCGTATTGGAATCTCTATCGGAGATACTGATCACCATTTCGGTCGAGATAAAACCCATCATAAGCCTAGTCTCATCGAAGCTGTAGATCTCCGACTCCGTAATGCGGTACTTCGCGATTGTATTCCATACAAGCACAAACTAGCCAAAAATGACCTCTAAATGTTTTTTTGACCTTACTGGTAGTCGGACTTTGAAATGAACCACGTCGTGAGCTCTGGGTATCGCCGGGATGAAGTTGCAATCCCAGCGCTCACTGGAGGCGCGTCTGCGAATAGTTTGTTGGCCTCAACTCCCACACTTACTAACCTGGGAGGAAAGAAAATCTGGGATATGTTAGACAATAGCATTCTCATCAAGGCTGGTTGATTTCTACGATTTGGGTATGCTGTCGCGCTGTGAAGGAATTTGTTTGAGTAGGCTATTCAAATTGACTCAGCAGACTGAGTAGAGCTTCGGTGTTGCCTGAATACTAAGATTTGGATGTCGTTTAGTACCCTGCACCGCTAGGACTAAGCGAATATCTTTGCTACGGCTGCATTGTTGTTAGTGAAGAAAAACACACTTGAATATACTAGTCGTGTGATTGCGGCTAATTAAGTGGCGAACTCGCTTATTTAGCAAATTCGCTTGTCATACCTTAATATCCAACTTTTTTTCTTAGTACACTCGGATCCATAATGTCCAAAACTATCTCCCGTCAACAACATGAATGCAATGCCATCCTGCTTCAACCAACCGATCAGGTATGTAATGCATAATGCGTATAAGTGTACGGCAACACATTTTTTTTATCTGTAATTTTAACAAGTGAAGCGGCGCTTATAATCTGTGATAGCAAGTACAACTGCTCATGGCTTGTAGTTGGATTTGGTGCGACAGTGGCATGTGTAACGATCCAAGCGAGTATATTGACAAAATCCCACTTGTTGGTAGGTCCTGGCTCGGCAACCTGGGATAGAAGAGCGAGTGCAAGGGGAGCCACCTTCGGGCTCAGCCCGGTGAATATCAAACGTATCGAACCTCTAACTGATGACATCTCGCCCATAAAGTTACTTGAGGAGCCATATATATAACGTCTGTACAATGTGTAGTAATCTGATCTAATTCTAAGCCACCCTAGAGAGATCTCCTGACATGGAGCTATATCTACTATTTAGAGATTGGAACTGTTCCCGTGCAAGACAATTAATTACCTGTACATCTCTCAGCACACGAAGCAAATCCTCGACACCATCATTACCGCCAACTACCGTGTTAGAGTGTGTAGAGAGAAACTTTGCCGCACAAGTCAGCGGGTCAGGCAGGAAGGGGTGGGCCTTGAAGCAGCTGAGCGACGGCACCGCCTTAGCCAGGCGCACAACCTCCAGGGCTGCCACGGAGGCGCGTCGCTCGTAGGCGCCCGTGACTAGTCGCTGGTCTAGGGTCCGGCAGGAGGCTGCCTGTCTCTGCACGGTGTTGCTGTGGAAGACGACGGCGCTATGGGCCAACATGTGGGCAAAGAGAAGCATGGGATCGCTGTCGACTGCTGAGCAGGGGGCGAGTATCTGCAGCCGAGTCTCTACTGCGGAAGCGAGCCATTCGTGACGCGTCCAAAAATCAGTTCCAGGGGTTTTTGGACCATCACACATGTACGCGCGCCGGTGGGTCATGCACCGCCCCTGGAGCGCCGTCACCACTACGCACTCGGCAAAGGGTGAAAGGGTGCTCGGGCTGTTTTGCATCAGGGCTTCGGAGAGGAAACTGACGCGGATTTGCTTGTTATTTTGGAAGTTTGCCTCTGGGGCCGGGAGACGCGTGCGGATCTGGAAACAGTTAGTTACGGGCCAGAGGGCTTGGAAGTGCACCTAATAGACTACTTACCATGTCCTCCTGCAAGGTCAGGGGCGACTCGCTTCGCAGGCAGAGAAAATGATCAAGGCTAAAGGCCAGCCAAAAAGTCCGTCTCCTCTCCTCGGCGTCGGCAAAGCTCTCCTCCAAGTCATCATGGGTACCCATGGTAGCCGAGGGCGAGACTTGCGGGGTAGCGTCGTCGGGCGCATCCACATCGTATAAGCGGGCCATCTGCACGAGGCGAAAGGCTCGGCCCGCCGTAAGCATGGCCTGGTGTTCTCCCATTCGCAGGAGGTCGGAGTGGGCCAGCAGCAGCCATGCCTGTATGTGCTCTAGCGGGATCTCGTCTATAGACATGGTTCGTATTTGATGCCCCTGGGCTTCGAGCAGATGACGCGTCTCAACACAGAGATGATCAACGAAATGGCAGCCGTGGACCGACATCGCCGCAGCCATGGTCCACATCGCCGACTGGAGGCATGCACGAGCCGGTTCAGGGCTCTCCTGTCCAGCCCACGTGAAGTATCGCCTGCGGAGGATCATGGGGCATATGGGATGCACACGGTCGAAATAGAGTTGGTCTCTGTAACAGGAAACGGTCAACACGCTTACTAGCAAACAAGCATTGGGTGGTCGCACAAATCGGCACGCATAATATCCGTCAACTTGAACCTCGTGGGCATTAAGGATGGCCCTGTATCGACATGATCCATCAATAGGGTTTCTATCCCGTCCGATTGCATCGGGGGGCCGCGTTCCAGGTCCTGCCAGTCCATGCAATCTGCCCAACCAGCGAGGTCGATATCAGCAAATTCCAAGCTCACAGGTGTAGACGCCAACGTTGTCGCCGATGTCGTCGACGTTGTACGACTGAGGGCCAGGTTTGCTTCATCCAAGCAGTTTGTCTCGAGGCCATTATATTCGTCGGGGACTACGATAACGTCTGTTCGCGAAGAGTCGGAGTCCCGCTCGGGCAACGTGTTTCGCGGTGCGCCCCCCGAGTTGGGTTCGAAGTGGTGGTCTAGCTGCGATTGAAGTGTTGCTGCGCATATTAATTGTCAGTAATAATAACTTCGTGAAAGATATGCCTTTGAAAGGTGAAGCGTGCGTAGATTAGAGAAATGGACTCGAGCGGACGAACGATGGAAGGGATAGAGGCACACGGCAGTATGGGTGGATATGTAGGAAATAAAACGAACCAATTTGAAGGCGCATCCGATTGAGTAGGCCCTTCTTAGGTCCCCTCTGCTGTCTCTTGTCCACAATCACACATGCGATACCTGTTTCGGTGCAGAAACCGCATTTGGGCCGTCCTCGGTCGCACCGGGCTTTGCGTCTCCGACACTCCTCGCAGGCAAATCCAGGTTGCTGTCGGAACGCTCTCCCCTCCATATTAGCCACGACTAGGATGGAAGATTTATGATGGTTCGCGATGTATTGAAGATGCAGCACTGAACTCATTATCAACAGCGGACAGGGAGGCAGGCAATTAATATCGCTCATTGCTGCGCACGTTCCTATCGGCAACTGCCTTTGTTGGTTATGTGCACCCTTGCCTTCCTATAAATATATGAAGCAGTCATAATCACATACATGGTAGTATGCAACTTCGTACATAGAGCAAAGTCACCAACACATAGTGCCCCTAACTCAGTAAATTCACATGAGTGGAGAATCGGGCTTAGCCGCAGATCACGTCACTTCCGCTTTATCCGAAGAGTTTACACGCCCCAGGTCCAACATCCATTTAGCAGCCGCATAACAAGACATCCCCTTCGAGCGGCATACGTGAGTTTCGGCATTCTGATATCCAATCGCCACTCAGCCTTTAGTGCGCACTAATGCGCGATACCCGGCGCCCCACTCGCGCTATCTCAATGAGGTCGGCCAGAAATGATACGAGCGAGTGGGTGTTTCGGAGAGTTTCCAGATTAGCTAGAGCCCTAGCAGCTGACGGCTGACAGCTGACGGCTGTGGCTGATGGGTAGCAGTTAAGGCTGCGGAGCTGTCGGACTCCGTTCCTACAGCGGGATATTCCCTGATGATAGTCAGAGCTATATGGATCCCTAGCTCGCCCAGACATGGCGGGGTGAGTGAGCTTATGCCGGCGAAGCTCCCCGGTGAGGTTGCACATGAGGCAGACTCCGCCATCGTGCAAAAATAAATATCCCAAACTTTGATCAACATTGAATATAGCCATTGAATTTAGCCATTGAATATAGAGCCACATCCCCTATAGGCTGTACGATATAGGGCTCTGCCCACTACAGCCCACTATGACTTGCATTCTTTTCTAGCGGGCGATGGTGGCCGCAGCTCCGAACTTTAAAGCAAACCGTATATATATCAGCCATCCCACTACTCTATGTAGGGCTGTAGCTTATATGGCCTGTTTTATGATAAGAGGCAGGGTTGCGGCTGCTATAGCCCGTTGTGTTACAGCTGATGGCGCTTAGTAGAAGAGAGAGAGGTTGTGGTGCTATGCGGCTCTGCAGCCTGCTATAAGGGCGAGGTTGTGGCTGTTGGAGCCCGCTAGATAATAGTGGATTATAGTGGGCGAGGAATGGTCACTATCGCCCGCTGTAAGACATAGGGATCTGACCATTATAGCCCGCTATAATAAACACAGGCCATAGTGGATTACAGTGGTTGCAGTCCTATTTAATTTCTAAGAAAGTTTGGGATTTTTATTTTTGCACTTTGGCGAAGTCTGTCTGATGTGCCACCGTACACCCGCCTCCCCAGGTCGCGCGATTGGCCGGATCGCCAGAGTAAAATCCGCATTTCCCCTTAATTCCCGACACTGCTCAGTCATCGAGAGCAATTTGAGACGGAGTTTGCGACTACAAAGCCGGTGACAAGTAGCACTGGTAATATAGTAATTCCGCCTCCAGAGGGTGTGCCCTTTTGGCTCACTGTCGTTGACATTTTGGACTGCACTCCGTCCCATTGGCACGGTCTGCGAGCAGGTCAACCCCTACTGAGCGTTTATGGACGACACTGCCTATTTTATGGCTTTTCATTCAGATTTATCAAGTCTACAGAGGCCGGCAAGAAAGTCAGCAGCGAAAGCCATGCCTTACTATTAGCAGAACTTCCGGCAACATCGTCTGAAATCCATGACCACCAGACAATCCTCTAAACATCAGAAGCGAGAAGACACCAACAGCCCCGGTATAGGCAATGATGGTCACATCAAAAAGTATCAAATTTGGAGCCTGGTAAAAATGGCGGCCTCCATCCACAGGCGGGACTTGCGGAGAGTTGCTCAACGAGACGATAATCCAGAGCCACGGAGAGGATTTGTTGGAAGAAAACTCGATTCAATCTCTCGTCTCTATTAAATAACACGCATGGAATAGTTTCGTCCTGCATTGGAAGATCCAAACAAGTAGCTTGAGGTTATTCCTGCCGGCGAGTTGAGAGACCAAAATGCAATTATGCATAGGTGAAAGCTTTACTGGAAACCAACCAAACAGCTCAGATTGGATCGTGTTCTCTTCACTGGGGAAGAGGTCTACAAGTACTGTGTCGACAGAGATTTCGTATTGCCTAGATATTGAAGCAGCGGAAAAAGTATCGTAACAGAACACCAAAGTAGATGCCCTCCCACGGAAAATCCCCAATCAAGTGTCGTCAACAAATCTCCCTAGTTCGGATATATAAGTAGCTACTGCTGGAACTATCAGTTGAGATTACTTGATGTAAGGTCTTGTGAAATAGTAAGCATCCAATCGAATGCCTTGCTGAAGAATTGATAGTCTTCGCGTTGGCAAGAGGTTGAAACCCGATTGTAAGTGATGAAGATCCCGATCTCAAGAACTCAGACGCGATTGATAGTAGGGAAAGAATCTTCAGGAAATATAGATTAATACAAATAATAAAGAATTAAAAACAGGCTCTAATTAGAAGGGTTCGGGAAGGTCTCGTTCCTCTTTCAAGCTATCTCTCTTGAAGATGTCCCACTGTGACTGACTGTTTGATGTCTCCAGCCCTCTGGTCGGAGACCTTCCAGACGAGGACACAGTTGTCTTCATAGCCAGCAAGCTCGACGATTCGCCGCTTCCAAAAGAGCTCGACGATCGCCAGACTCTATGAATACAAGCGAATGAGCACCCTATCCAATGTACTTTTGCTTACAATGATTGCGCAATGATCATAGATCCAATGATTGGGCAATGGTACGTTCTAGAAACTCTTCCAGGAAGAAAATTCAGCCATCCCGCCGCGAAAATGAGCATCAAAATAGCTCGTGCTACATTCAGGCAGATCGTTGACGAAACTAGGGGTGTGCGAATAACGCTGCTAAAGGGCATTCTCCGAGACACATACGATCCATAAACATTGTACGGCCTTGAAAGATTGGAAGGCATAGTCGACGCATTCCCTACCGATGAGATTGACACCTGTGGAGAGGCACCTCCTGGCGGTCACAGCGGCCTCGTGTTCAAGGCTGAATGGTGATGCCGGCAGAAGATTGACATGTTGTCGGAGCAGACATGCGACGTGATGTTGAAAAGGATATAGCCACCCGGCAACCGAACTGAAACTAGGCTTTACAGGGAGTTTCGTTACACAATTGCTTGACTGTTCAGTTACAGTACGGGTCGCTAATTTATCAAGTTGTATCTAACTCAAAAGCCTCTGTCAAGCAACCGGCGGGTCGGAGTGTTCCTTATGGCCTCATCAGCTGCCGTTCGATCCTACCTTATCAGCTTTGCCTTCAACCGACAGAGATGAGAAGCAGGACAACATCTCGAACTAGATCCACATAATTGGATGGGTATTTGAAAGGAATTATTAGTAGAACTGACAAGAACTGGGATATAATCACGTACTTATTTCAGGATCTCGCCCACAGCATCACAAATTTTCACTGCCAAGGTACCCTCATTCGGTGAGCTCCATATATTATCTTACATCCCATTGTCCCAGATCCATCATATTGTCCAACATTAACAAACATTCGGGAGTGAAATCCACCTCGAACACATACTGATTAGAAAAAGCGGGCCTAGTGATGGAAAAGGTACTAGAACTGAGATTTGAGCTCATTTTCAATAGGTCCCTGGAAGATGCGGTCATAGTTCCAATGCCTTTACTCGATGTTCCAAGCAAATACCGGTTTCGGCCAGCTGAAGAAAAGCTGTCTGCTGATGACCTAGAGGAGTTGTGGCTAATATTGATGCGCTTACTTTTTGTTTTTCATTTGCTCGGCCAGTGGACTTGAGCTACAGTAGCACGTTGCGTGGCGGTTCTTCTTCTTTCGCAAAGCCTAAGGTCAATCGCTGTCGATGGGCATAGACATGGCAAGGAGCAACATTTTGGTCCCTGAAGTCGCGGGTTTTAATGCAAAAGATTTCTATTCCATAGGTAGCAAAGCAAACAGTACTCCAATACAGTGGCTGCCTTGTTTACGGGCTGTTTGGAGTTGATGGACATCCCTCTGCCAAGTGGAAAACAATTCACAAAGATTCACCGCACCACCGCTTACACAGCTTTCTTTCTTATGTCAGACATGCCTTAAATATGCAAGCCGTAGTATTCATTCGCGATTTACTGCGCTCTGAAATCTGTTGAGGAGTATTTTAAATTGCGACCGTTTTTGATTATTATATCATCAACATACAAATAGCAAAAATTACATCACAACGCTCCTCAATATAATATCCACAATACTCAATTAATAATCTTCCTCATTATCAACTACCCTCATCACTTGGGTGGGTATGGAAAAAAACACACTCCATCTGTTCCAGTTCTAACATTTACTTAGTTGGCAATGACCGGTGTCGTCCGAGCCCATTTATCGCCTTCTGCTGCCTCTACTAAAAACGCGGCGACACTTGCTCTTGAGATAGTGGCCAACATACCAATTCCATCCCCATCATTTTCGAAGGTCTTGACATCCTGCTTTTCCGTTTCTTTCATCAGCGTCGGTCGAACGAGAGTCCAGTCCAAGTTGCTCGCTTTCACAATCTCGTCAACTTCCTCATGATCCTTATAGGTTAGGCCCAAGTTGGAATATCGAACAAGCATTCGCATCAAGAATGGTAGGTTGTAGGCGGAGCTTCCCACGCCAAGGGCGGATGTATAAACAAATTTAGAGACACCGTGGCTCTTCATCGCCGCGAGTATATTGGTGACAGATTCTGCAAGTAACCGCGGTGGGGAAATGTTTTTAGCAAAAGGGCTGTCGCTTGCTCGTGGTGCATTCAACGTGACGATGACCGCCGAGGGTTGGTCGGTAGTTTCAGTGGCCTTGAAAGCATCTTCGATGGCAGAGGGATCGAGAGGAGAGCCTTTGACGATTGTGAGACCTGACTGTGGCTCCAGAGAAGATGGATTTCGGACGAGGGCTGTGACGGTGTGTCCTCGGGAAATCGCCTCGCTGAGGACGAGGCGCCCTGTCCGACCATTGGCACCGACTAGTAGGAGTCTCATGATGAAATGCTGGGACTTGGTTGATTTGCGTAGCGAATTAGGATATAATGGTAAGAAGTGTGAGAAAGGATGGGAAAAGCTGAAAACCTGACGATGCTGGGTGGCTGAGTATATAACATCATAGATTAATGCAAGCTAATGATTATTTCGAATTATGGGATGACCGAACTGTCCAGACGGCTTGAACCACGCCATCTCTTTGAGTGTCGGTGGGACGATCTCGTGCTAGTGACAAGTGTGCGTGATACATCATTGAGCTAGCAAATACTTTAACGAGTGCCAACTCCATGTGGATATGCAAGTACTCACTAGTCTGGAGAAACTGCAGATTGCCCCGCCAGCATTCCCGCGCGGGCAAAGAGATAATTTATCAGCATATTTCAAACTTAAGCTTTAAAGAAGCTGTGTCGGGATTACAATCATGCCGGCCCGTGGCATCCCGCCCTGCCGCCGAACCCTTCCCCGCAGCCTCCAGGGGCCTCAGTCGCGTTTTTTACCGCGGTGCCGCTGACTCATCGGGGACTCGAGATTCCCGACCAATTTCCACCATTGACATGTGTACTCCATACAAGGCACGCAAAGCAGCTATGAGAGGCATTGCTGACCTCACTAGAGCTGCAATTGACTGCCACCGTAACGGGATTATCTGTCCAATTGATACTCGTAAATATCTTCAATCTCGTGGAATTCCCGTGACAATCGGTTGAGTGACTCGGAACTCGGCGTTCGCGGAGTGCGTGGACTCCACTAGGTTATACTGTACGTACGGACCTTTGCCACTAACCGGATCTCGGCAGATGAACCTGCGGGGTCTAAGCCGAATCAGGCTTGGCGGTACGGAGCGCCCAACTCACATAAGCCCTGCCACATGTGTGAGCGTGGCACGCAACTAACTCATCAACTCATCAGCAGCTCATGCGCTCAGCGGAGGGAAATGACCACGACCTCGTATTCTTCGCTTGCTGCCTCTCGCAATCTGTAACGATCTTTTCGTTTCTTGGAAGGTTCTACGACGCGTGGATCAGTCTTCAGGATGGCCACTCTTCGACGAGCGTGCCGCAACTGCACCTCCTCCAAACGCAAGTGCACTATCCAAGTCCCACAGTGTGCCCGCTGTGCCCAAAAGGGACTTCGATGTGTGTACGACCTTGAGTCTCTCAACGCATCCGCAACCCAGCTTGAGAATGCACCCAAGCTCTCCTCTGGTTCACTCTATAATGGCGATTCCGGTTACTGCGTCATGAAAACGTTCCAAGACCACGCTTCTAGCACCCCAGGAATATGCACGCCAGGACCTGCAGACACATTAGAGATGATTCTTTTGGGCTTTCAATCAGTCCCAGATTGTATCAGAACAGGCAAACCTGCCGCGTTCGTACATCCAGGATTACGTATACTGGACGGTCACAACCATTGTGCCGCCTTAAGTGGGACCACAAGAGGCGGTGTCGACCATCCAGGCTTCAACCGCTTGCTCCAAGTCGACATCGAGCTAGTGTCAATACAGGAGGCTCTCACAGCGCTTCAGGCTCTTCTCGTTCACTTAGCCATGTCCCTCTTCTCCTCGAATCCAGCGGAGAAGGCAAACGCAGAAAGCCACCTTGACATCCTCTATAACTGGACTCGAACCTTGCTAGCAACCGCTCAGCCCAGGTTACCTCTAAATCTATCGACATGGCAGACGTGGCTCTTTGGAGAGAGCGTTCGGCGAACCATAGTCATGTCATACGCCCTGGTTGTGGCACACTTTGCCTCCAAGAATCAGTATTGCTCAAACTGCATATTCTTTGAGTCCCTCCCATTTGACAGACGCCTGGGTCTGTGGATGGCAGAGTCACCGCAGGCCTGGATAGCAGCCGCTGGAGTTAAGGTTGGCGGTGATGTTGGGGAGCACCTGAGCTCGTTTCATGAGTTTGCAGAAGGCCTCAATGGGATAACCCCGGAACTTCGCGGAGATACGTTCCTGGCTCTGCTTGCAATTGGTCATAATGGAAGGAAGAATACCCTGACCAGTGGGAACTAAACTCAATTAGGAATCTACTGTGCTACAGAGGCATGTCATCAAAGGCTTGCCATCAGAGGCATGTAATCACATCTGATCGGTCAAACAGTACAAGTGGGGATGCCAAAGTAGAGAATTTGTCAGCTGCAATTGGAGCAATATATATATCATGAATGAGCAATCTCACTGTCTTGGAATCTTTCATTGATATCTATCATACACTTTTACAAAGTGCCATCATGTCTTCGGGAAAGCCCCTTCTTGTCGTTCTCGGTGCAACCGGTACCCAAGGTGGGTCCGTGCTAGCACACTTCCTGTCGTTGTCATCCTCCCCATACGCACTTCGTGGCGTTACTCGGTCTCCCACGTCGTCCAAAGCTGCTGCTTTAGCTGCTCGTGGGGTAGAGATGGTTGCTGGAGATTTCGACGACCCCACGTCCCTCGATACTGCTTTCAAGGGAGCATCCGCTATATACAGCGTCACTGATTACTGGAACCCTATGGCGGATCCCTCGCAGCACCAGAAAGCTGCTGCGGCCGGCCAGAGCATCGGACTCTTCATCGGCGAATACGAAACTCAGCAGAACAAAAACATCATTGACGCCCCAGCTGGAGTTGATGGTCTCGAGAGATTCGTCTTCTCTAGCTTACCAGACACGAACAAGTTAAGCGGCGGGAAGTATACGCACATATTCCAATTTGATTCGAAAGGAAAAGCAGAAGAATATGGCAGAGTGACTTATCCGAAGCTTTGGGAGAAGACGAGCGTGTTTTATGCTCCGTTCTATCTGGAAAACTACTTTGGCCCGCTTGGTGCTCTATTTCGACCTAAATTGGTAAGCTCTCTCAACACTCGGCCTGACTTCTTCCCAGGATTTATGCTTGGTCTAGTGCTAATGAGATATCAGAATAAAAGCACGGGTAGCCTTACACTTGCAATCGCAGAGCCCTTGGCCAGCACCCCTTTGCCATGGTTCACCGCTGCTGGTGATACCGGTGAACTTGTGCATGCTTTACTTCAAGTTGCGCCGGGGAAGAAGCTCATTGGTATCCGCGAACTGCTTAGTCCGCGTCGACTTGCCGAGCTTTTTGCAGAAGCACTGAAAAAAGATATCGAATTTGTCGATTCCAATCCAGGCCCTAACTCGGGTAACCCCGGCTTGTCAAAGGGTCTCCTCGATTTGGTAGGTTGGTGTGTTGAGTTTGGGTATGATGGTGCGAAGGTCGATAAGAACATCGTAACACCAGAGAATCTAGGAGTACCGGTGGCGCTGGGGTCGGTGAAAGAATGGTTTGAAAGGCAGGAGTGGGAGCAAGTCCTGCAATCAGATTAGTACCATTCATATATAGGAGCGATCCGCAAGGTCAGGTTCAGGCTTGTGATTGGGATGGAATGGCTGTGTCATTTAGAAGCCTAGCTGTAAGGAAAGATTGAACCATTATATGATGGCCTTGAGGTTCCAGCCAAGCCTGTGTAACGTGTGCTTAATCAAACCCAACCACTTGCAGGTTGTTCAACAATTGTCAGTTAATCGTATGCTCGCAATGGGACCAGCTCTACTTCCTCAGCCCAGAGAATCAACCAATTTGTTTTATTGGTAGTGGAGCGAGGGATACGGGACTGGCCCTCATCCGGCCCGGGCTGCGATGGACAAATCTGAAGCATTCTTTGCACAAGTATTTTCCGCAGCCAAGGGCTAAGCGGAGTAGCAAAAGTTGAAGACATGAGAGAGAAGGCGGGGAAGTAGTTAAGCGGTAGTCGTTCGGTTTAAGAGCTTTTTGAGGTGGCGATGAGGTAAGTACGCGTGAAGTTATTAGGAGTTGGGTGATGGCCACTGACAATCGCTTAAAGAGCCCCTTAACCCGAAGTATAAGTTGACCTATGATCTCATAGCCCAATAACATTCTTCAAATAGCCCTCAACTACATCATTGGGTTGCTATAGGATGATAAATGCAGTAGTAATCCGATGCTTTAGGCCGCACCAAACATCACTTGTAGCCTGGTGGGGAATTCGAGGTCTCATTGATTCTATTTCTTGGCTACTATCATTAAGTTCCTTGGTGAAATCTTATAATCAAATATTGCCACAACATCTACATTAGCCGCGTCTTGCTCAATGAGAAACCAGTACCGATCTATGGCGATCACACTCTCAACTATCTTGCAGCATAGGATGCTGAGTGTCCATAGGATGGCTACCTTCCCCTTGTAGCCTTCATACCGAGTTTCATATTCCAGCATCTCCGCTACTGAAATCTTTTCTTGTTCAACACCAAGACTTTGCATAGCTCGGGTCGCAAACTTTTCAAAGCTAACCTGATTCCCTTTCTGGGTGCCCCAGATGGGTCTGTCTTCTGAGTCAAACACTATACCCTTATCGAAAAATAGTTTCTCCAAAAGGGTCCGATAAAAGCGTCTCTTCGTGTAAATAGATTCATCTCCAGTCAAATCTGCTCTTTGCCAATTATTCGGCGCCTGACACCCAGTCATCAGCGCCGTGGGACTGAGGGACACGTCCATCTTTCTCAGTCGGGCGCTGATGGGAAATCCATCCGGGCAAGTGACTGAATGGGGGACGATGTGGTTGTAGCAGCACCCAACCGCTCCGAGCGACGTGATGCATGGCGCACTTGCAAAATATCGGATCATGTGCTCCGACAACTGTCCACAGGCATGAAGTCCAACTAGCATACACTTTTCTCCACGTGCCCACTCTTCCATCTCGACTATGAGTGAGGCATCACCATCGATGTAGCGAACTAAGTGGCTGATCCTGTCCTCAGAAATGCCCAAGGAGGCGGCGAAAGCTTTGGAGCCAGCTATCTGGGACTTGCTGCCGTCAATGGCCAGAACTCGGAGGGACGGGAAGAGGTAAACCAGTGAATTGGAGAGGTACCCCTGTCCAGATCCCATGTCGATGACGTGAGTGATATTGTTTGCTTGGCAAATGTTTCCGATGTATGCTGCAGCAGTTGAAACTTCAGCCACTTTCTTCGTATTCATCCGGGACTTGAGTATTTGTGGCAACTCGACTTTGGGACCTGGCCGCTGGTTTCGTGAAATCGAGAGAGATTTGAGTGTTTGCAGCCAATCTACCAAGGACGCCGGTCGGGTTTGTGTATACTGAAATTCTTCCCCATTTTCAATATCGGCTAGTGATGCTGAAACTTCATCCTCATCAATGCTTTGTATGAGGTCTTGTTGTGCCATGCGGTGATCGGGGAGTGAATCCCACCAGGTTGTCCATTCTTGAGGCAAGGCCTCCCAGGCATCGTGTATTATCGCATCATTGACATGAATACCTCCGCTAATCTGGCGAACCAGAGATGAATCAACGAAGTTAATAAGACTACCTGTATATTCTTCTAGGTTGTTAAATGAACTCGGCAGAAACGACATGGTATGTATGAGCTGGTTTAGAATTATGTCTGTTTTTACCTTGCTCGCAAATTTTTGAGCATTTTACCCCACACCCGTTAGCGCCATAGCCTGCATGAATGCCTAGCTTCCTTCGAGTTAGTGGGGCAGATAAGTCAGCTACTGGCGAGAGCCTTCAGTGTTGATGACGCATATAGGATACTCAGTCCTGCCCATGGCCCCTCCTCTAATTCCGTGGGGAACTGGTAAAGATTCTTCATGGTCACGCGGCGCGTGTCTACAGTTACTTTTATCTACACATTTATAGGCCCAGGATATTACGCATACAACAGCTGTTCTGGGCGGATATGGTCAAGATCACGCAGTCGAGAGATAGCTAACGCTAGAGAGGCTTATAGTTCAATAATGATGACATATTGGGACGGGATAAATTCCTATAGTCCATGATAAACTGATTTTTAAATAATTATTTTAGTGGTACTTGGTGAGTTCATTACTTACGTAGCTGTCGCAAATTTACGTAGAACTCAGTGTTTGTTGGATGGTATAGGGTATGGGCAAAACGAGATGATGTGCCAAGACACGCAAACAAGGCTAGTCATAGATGAGACAGCGGGGTTATATGTTTAGGCAGCCGAAGACGTTAATTGAGGGGCAATGTCTTGGCTGATACCCCAGCGTCAGCTCACAGGCCGATAAATCAAGAACTTTAAAACCACGCATAATACACTTGTCAAAGGAGCGGTTGTCGCTGTGCTATTACTTGTCCCCATTCCTGTGGATCGTTGCACATCCCTCGTATTCCTCCCAAAAGGCAATTCGGTGCCTGCTGACAAGATGCAGTATACCTCCAGCGCATTTTCAAGGGCACAAGCCAAACTCGGGGGTCCGATTCCAGTCTCCGGGTTTGTCTTCCTAACTAGCACATGGTGGAGATTTGCGGTGATCATGAGGCTGTTCGTCCAATTTGAACTTGCCATAATCATGTTACTGCGAAGGAACCCACCATTGATGCTCTTCTGGGGGTTATTGGAGCTCGGGCTGGCACTTCGACGGCGGCTCTTTGATAAGTACCCCCAGCGATGCGGCGACCACCCAGGCATTGAAGAAACCCTCCAGAGCGACTTTCTCAGCTTCCAAATGGTGCTTGTGAGTGCGATAATACTGCCTTTGCTGGTAACTGCTTTAATTCTGACAATTATGGCGATAAGTCTGCTTCATTGTGGCTCTTAGCTAGATGGGGTCCTAAGGCGCCCTGGTCTGCATTTTGGCAACTCTATTTTCTCCACGGAGACATGTCAGCTATCGAGAATAATTACATCGAAGCCTGGCACCAGAGTTTCAAAGGCGGCCCTCCTGAGAACGAGGATACTTGGTCCCTCGTCATGTTTCTGGACCATTCTGATAAGATGGAAATACCTTGCATGAGGGATACGAATGACAGAGAGTTGATAGAAAATATATCCAGGTTCTACTATCTAAACCGAGCCAAAAGGGGTATATTTGCAGCTCTAGGTTTCAAGACTCTAGCCTTTATCGAGATAGTCGAGGTAGGCAGTGCGACAGCGATCCCTTTGGGCACTATTCAGACTGAGATTTCTGCAGCTTCAAGGAAATGCCGCAGTGGGAGCACGAGATTCAATCCTCGATCTCGGACGCTACAAGGGCAACCGGACCATCTATTTTCTAAGGAATCCGGCCCTACTTGAAGGGGACCAAAGGGTTAGAGATCTAGTGACTAAAGGAGTGTTGACAGATCTCGGGACCGAAAAGACGGCGGCAATTAACCTTATATCTACGTGGGACACAGAAGTTGCCAGCCTCGTTGTAGCTGCTCCAATGGTTTTGAGCATCATTTTTGCTGTCATCTGGCCAGTAGTCGCCGTTCAGGCTTACGGGTCTGAGGTTCAAACCAGCGTCCAAACTGGATTTACAATTGCGAGTTATGTTGTGACATCAGGTGAGTTCATTCCAAGACGAACTGGACACGAGCTGGGAGGATACTTGTGTATGGATAGAATCTGATGAAACTTCACAGGAACTCTGTTGATTGCCTTGGTTGCATTCCTCAGCACTGTATATGTTGATACGTGAGGTCACATTGACAAACGCCGTGCTGTGCCACGGAGAGTGAACTTTCCCTTCGATATTGAAGCGGGGTTAAGTAAGGGCATTGGGATACTGGATGTGATGAAGGGGAGTCTTCTAGAGGTAGAGTGCGCAGGACCATCACTCAGCACGGAGATTTTGAAGCCAGTCAGATTAGAAGTTAAGAGCCGGCAGATAGCATTCAATGGAGTTCTGCGTTGATTATAATATTGCCGCTCGACCATCATGAACAACCCCACCAATTGTCTTCGTTGCTTGTACGCCATTGGCATTGTGAGTGCATAGGATGTGAAAGGAAAAATTCATGTTTCAAGGCTTCTGTATCTCTCTCTATTATTCTCAGCCACAAAGATGGATGGCATGGATTAAAACGCGCAAGGGGGGGTGATGAAACGATGGAGGTGAAATAATGTGAGGTGAAAATAGTGTAAGTTAAATTTGAGTTAATGAAGGAAAGTAATCCGCTTGTCTAACTGATGCAGAGGTCTATATAAATGCAAAATATCCGATATAAGGAATGTCTAAACCCGAAACTCCGCCGACCATGCGTGTAAAACAAGTAATTGAATCAAGCCCAACGCTTAGTTGCCGCTTTACTTAGAGTGCGGCTTGCCGTCATCAAAAGGAGTACCCTCGCCCTCGTACTTTCCAGGGGCCCAAGAGCCGTCATCGTTGCGCTTGGCCTTCTCNCCATGGTANTTTCCATCATCAAANGGAGTNCCCTCNCCCTCGTACTTTCCAGGGGCCCAAGAGCCGTCGTCGTTGCGCTTGGCCTTGCCGGCAGGGTATTTTCCATCGTGCCACTTTCCGTCATCGAAACCAGTCTCTCCACCCTCATATTTGCCTGGGGCCCAGGAGCCATCGTCGGCAGCCTTAGGCGTGGGTAGTGCCAGAGCCGTCACGGCAAAGGCGAGAAGAGTGTAAGAGTAACGCATTATGATGGTTGGATGAATGAGTAGGAAATAAGAGAATAGAAAATGAGAGAGTGTTGAACGAGTTGAATGTTGCAGCTAGGATGTCACTCTTGATTGTGAAGAAAGAGGTGTTGATTGAGAGTGTTGATAAGAAAGTGTAGAGCGAATGGAGATGTTGTTGTTGTTGTTGTTGTTGATTGTGATTGTGATGATGAGAATAGACTTGATTGTAGAGCTGGTTGGCGTATTATATACTTGAACTCCAAGCAAAGGGCGACAGTGTCGTCGGACTCGGACTCGAGGTCAAGCCTCCATCTAGCCCGATGGCGATGGCGCAGCTTGCAGACTCGGGATCATACTACCAACGCTCGTAATCATCGCCATCCTTCGTCGACGTCGGCGACTCGAAAAACATAGGACGGGCCTCCCGAATGCATCTTGCGCCGCCATGGCTACTATTTTCGGGACCGCCCTGTCAGCGGCCAAGTCAACGTCTTCGATGTTTAAGGCTAGTCAGCTGTGCTCTAAGTCCTCGCACTGCATGCGGGTAGCCTAGACGGGCAAGCTTGTGGGCAAGCTTGGGGGCATATCAGCGCTAGCAGCAGTGCCAAATCCCAAGCGCAATGGTTAATTCTATGTCGGGGGCGGCTGTGCTGCATCCTTACAAGGAAGTGCTGACGGTGCCACCACCGACTTACTTACTTTACCTCCAGCCCAGAAATGGCGACAAATGGACCCCGCCTCCCCGAGATGCCCGCTTTTAGCCACACTGCGCCGTGATTGGCTTCGGTCTTTAGGAATTACTGCGTGCTCTTGTCCGAGAGATTTCGCCTCGTCTGACTGTACGGGGAGCAGGCGAGGCGGTTTTCTCGTATTAACCCTAACACCACCACCGCTTTTGAGGAATGGGCCCGAGAATCCCGTGACTTCTGTCGCCTTTGGGGTCGGCGAGCTGCACAGCCCAGTAAAACAACGTTGCGAGCAGAATAGAATTTACAAGTAGCAGTGGTTGTGGCGGTGAATTCGGGAGGATGGCTTTACTGCCGTAGTCCACCGCTTCTATTATGAGGTGTCGTGACACCGACTCCGCCTCGTCGCGCAACTAGCCTGAGTGCTGGAGCAAAATGCGCATCCTCCCGCCTCTCCGATACCGCCCGTTCGCCACTTTAGCTAGCAACAACACAACACACTACATCCTTCTGCGATCCAAAACATAGCTTTCACCAAGTACTTTACATTGCGACATGGATTAGACATCTTAGTATCAGATCACAAGTCTCATGTCCCAGATAATAGTCCGTTCATAGACTTTGGTGTGCGAATATGTCATTATGCGCTCATTGTATCCAGGTAGATCTCCCTACCGCTTTCCAGAAAGACGTGGGCGACAGACAGGAACGATCGCTGGACTCTGTCATAGAAGGGTCTCGCACTTGTGATTTCTGTTCCGCCATCCTTAACGTTCTTCATTTCCAGGGTGCTTTATTGCCTGGCACTGATACTTCGGAAATCACATTCAAGCTGGCAACTCGCGGATATGCCGAGGCGTTATCTCAGCAAAATGGAGAACCTATCCCTCCTGAAGGAATCGCTCGATATGGCTCTGTCATCGCGCCCGTCAACAGACTTGGCTTCTTTTTAACACGCGGCAACGAGATGCCCGTGCTCCTAGATGTGGGAATCCAAGTTAAGGCACCAAATCCCAAGGTTATCTCTAAATCAACCTTAGGACTTGGTCGCGTGATAGGCCCAGAAATCGATTACGATTTCATGTCGGCTTGGTTGAAGAGGTGTAGTGAGCACCACGGCCCTGTTTGCACACCTACAAAATACGATTCGGGCGCGACATCACTCGTTCTCAGAGCCATCGATGTCGAACGTGCTTGTGTGGTGGAGCTGACTGATGGCTCCAATTATGCAGCTCTGAGTTACGTTTGGGGAGGAGTAAATCAGCTGCGGCTCCTCGAAAATAATGCTGAGTCATTAAAAAAGACTGGAGGGTTGCGCCAGCACATGTCTGAAATCCCCAAGACTATTGCAGACGCGATGGAGTTGACCAAGCGTCTGAAGCTACAATATCTTTGGGTCGATTCATTGTGTATCATACAGGACAACCCTGTAGACCTCAAGCAGCAGATCCCAAACATGCATCTCGTCTACGGCTGTGCTTTCGTCACAATAGTCGCGGCATCTGGCAATGATGCCGCTGCAGGCCTACCCGGTGCAGTTGGCGCATCGAGGGAGGTGTGCTCGCTAAACCAAGTTATTCAAGGAGTTCCAATCCTGGCAGGGTTGCCATTCTTCCCCCCTAGCGTTCATAAGTCCGTATGGGAAACCCGAGGATGGACATTTCAGGAGAAGATTCTTTCAAAACGGCTTCTCGTTTTCACTGAGCATCAAGTTTTCTACCACTGCAACTCGGCAACTTGGTGCGAAGATGGAATATGGGAAAATGAGGACCCTTACATCCAGCTGAATATGGGACTGCAATTATACACACCCTATCATCAAAACACCACTCTACCCTCGATAAATTTGAAGGGTCTCAATAAGTTGTTCCGTCTTGTTTCAAGCTATCATGCTCGTCGCCTCACCAAGGAAAGCGATGCAATGAATGCATTTTCGGGTGCTCTTTCAACCTTTGGGCAGGAGATGAACACGAAGTTCATATGGGGTCTCCCACAGGCTTTCCTCAATCAAGCAATACAATGGAGGACTGAAATTCACGACCCGAATTCACGGAGACCCGGGTTTCCCAGTTGGTCTTGGCTTGGCTGGAAAGATAGCATCTTGCCTGGGGATCTTACTTGGCCAGGTCTCCAGGATAATCACGTTTCTACAATATCAAACGTCTCCTGGTATCAACTCAAGCCTACTGGACTTGTCGAGAAGCTCGAAACTACCTACAAAACGGATCTTGATAAACCTCTCAACATCACCGATATTGATACCAAGTTTCACTCACTTCCATTCACAGACCAGCTTCTATTCTTTTACGCGGAGACGGCTCATTTTTCCGTTGATAAAACTTCCTGTAACGGTTACACTGGATCCGACTTTCAAAAGTTTGGTTCCGGAAGCTATGAGTTCGGCCCTCGTCAGAACGATGAATCAATTAAAGGTATTGGGCGCATGTCCTTGAACAAAAGCTGGGTCGAGTCACTTGGGAATACAATTGATTTTGAGTTCATCTTCCTTGGAAATTCATCGTTCAAGTCTCTCTACGACCCTGATACAATTCAAGACTCGCTAGACTTGATGGCAGTAGAGACCAGAGACGGGATCTCTTATCGGTTGCAAATCCCAACCACTCGGGTCGGTCTTTGGGTGTACCCTCAAATACAAAAACAGTCTCGGCTTGTCGTTCTTGGGTGAACTTTTCTGATAGTTTAAACCCCACCCTTCTTGTCCGGCTTTAGATTCACGTTGATCGGCTTTTATCATCTACTTTCTTTTGTCAATATACTTTTTCTTTTGTTTACTCTGGGGACCTTTGGGCAGTATGCTGTGCGTCAAGTCGAGTTTCGGGTGGGTGAATTTATTCAGCACTACCCGACTTTAGCTAAAGAGTTATGTTAGATTGACAGCTCGTGTGGTGGAATAATGGCCAGACATAATTCCCCACTATACTCCATACTAATATCCTGACTCTAACTTGTCAGCATCTGCTTTGCCTATGCGCTATTGTATCCGCATCCTCGCCCCGCCCCCGTGTATGCGGGTTTCTGGGTTCCTCAGTACCAGATAAAGGCTCAGTATAATGTGATAAACGACGAACGATAATATTTTAATAATGAGCAACAAAGCTGGACATAAAATATCAGGCTTATGTATAATGCCTGATGTATCCTGTCAAGAAAATCCATGTTAACTGCGAGGCCACGGCTCATCCAACTAAATTCAAATAACGTAAAATACAGTCATTCATAGACCATTATATCAAATCCATATCTTTTGCCAATTGTGAGAGGTTGAAACCTCCTGATGCTAGTTGAAGCTTCTGACGCTGTCTTTTTTCTACTAACTGCGCTACTAGTGAGCTCTAGTTTCGTGAGGACACAATAAAACATACCTCTTCAATAGAGCCGCTCATGATGTAGCGAATGATCTTCACTTCTCGCTCCTGGCCTAATCGTATCACCCGTCCAATCGCCTGCCGCTCAACAGACGGATTCCATTGTGGCTCGAGAAGGTGAACGCGGCTGGCAACAGAGAGGTCATTGAGCCTGATAACATTAGCACCTTTCCTCTGGCAGAGGAATACAGACATACCCGACCGCTCCGGTACCAAGAGTCATTAACAAAACTCTCATATCCTCTTGTTTTTGAAAGTTGAGGAGAATCTTCTTGCGTCTCATAGTCGTAGATATTGAGCCATCAACTCGGCAATGCTTTATCCCGTTCTCAGTAAACAGGTGTTCTACTAAATTGAGGGTTCGCTTCCACACCGAGAAAATGATACTACATAAAGTCAACTTTGTCAGAGTTCACTTTAGCTTCTGTACTTTTTGACCAACATACCATTTTTCTTCGTTTATGTGCATTTTGACGTCCTCCAAAAGGCACAGGAGCTTGGATGGGTATGATAGAGGTGGTTCTTGGTCAGTTTTATGGTCTTCGGTTGAACATAAAATGTTAGCCTGTTTGTGCGATGCACCGCAAAATGGGCAGCCTCTCTTGGAGTCTGTTTCAGTCGAATATTGCATAGTGCAGCAACTGTCGCTGCAAATGAATCGACCGCACTCGGTTAGTTGAACAAGGCTCCCCTCATCTGCAGTGTCAGGGCTAACTATTTCAACAGTACAGTATGCGCAACGCATTTCACCAGATTGCTCCATGATGCTAAATATTGCGTCAGGGCTGTTTGTGGAAGTGATTTCAATACCGTTGCAGTACTCGCGGAGTCGAAGCAGCTTCACTAGTATGCTCTGGTGTGACCCCTTGACGCTCACTGCCATATCAATCGCCTTCTTGCATTCCGCTTGCATAGCGAGGTACTTTTTCCTCTCGTGCTCCAAGAATTCGAGCCTAAGAACCTGGGTTGTTGAACGTAGTCCCAGGAGTGCTTGCGTTCGCTGAAGACAGATGGAGCGCAGCAGGAGCTGGAGGTTGGGAAGGTTCTGCTTAAATGTTTTCGCGGAACCTGTCCCACCTATGTGCCTTCTAAATGTGCCGATGTCTGCGAGGATGGGAACTCTCAAATGACGGACCAATGAGCCCAAGTCCTCGAGACCGTTTTGAATTGGTGTTCCGGTCATGCACCATCTGATATGAGCTGGTATGTCGTTGACGGCGCTAAACTGCTTGGTTGACCAATTGCGTATTGTGTGAGCTGTCTAAAGGTTAGTCTGTGGCTTGTGATGACTGATGTGGACAGAGGTGTACCTTCATCTAAAACGCTCCGGTACCACCTAGTGCCGTTCAACGTTCCCCTCCGCTTTCTGAAGTCTGCAGCAACGGTACCATATGTCGTTAGAACAATGTCATATTTGCAGAATAGAGAAGGATCATCGGTTCTTTCTTTTCCATGATACTTGTAATATTTGATAGTGCCCTGAGAGGTATGGCTTTCCGGGATTAGTAGAGAACATTGAACTAGTGACGGAATGCTCACCTCTCTATCTGTTTAATCCAGTTGGCGAGCAGAACTGTGTTGAATTAGCCGTGTATAATACCGGACTTTCAGGCTTCAAGAAACTTACGCTCTGAAAGTACGACAATCAATGTTGCCTTCGTGGTTATGATCGGTCGGTGGTTTTGTCTCGATCCCTCACCGGATCCAAAGTCTTTTTGGCATATATATTGTTCAGCACGGTCATTTGAGCTGAGGATCGCGGCTATCATCATCAGACTCTTCCCTAACCCCATATCATCGGCAAGAATGCCCCCAGGGCTATCCTCCTCCGTTCGGCTTTTCGCACCAGTAATGGCATGCCGGTAGCTATTGAGTCAGAGTTTCAGGACCAAGATTTTGGGTCAAGAGAACGAAAGTGGCTTACCCAACAGTGCTCTGCTCAGGGTTCAGAGGCTCCCATAGAGTCTGACTCGGTAGTAATTGACCAGATTCGCGTCTTAAGATGAATTCGACACCTTTCTTTTGATACCTAGAAAGAAATTAGCATTCAGTAGGCAAAGGTCAATCGGGTTATTCGCATACAGATGTAGCTTTGTGGTGATTTGAGAGTTGATTTCGACAGCTCCCGAGAATTCATGCTGATTGATGCCATTCAAGATCCGGACAGGATCGAATGAGTCGCCCTCTTCATTGGCATCATGTTGCCCGTCAGACTGATCAGGCTCGCCAGTTCCGATCTTAGGATCTTGATGCATTTGAAAAATCGCACCCTGTTCTTGAGGGATCTCTTTAGGAACTGGAAGTGGTAAGTCCAAGCACTGTGGGTTCTCATAAGGTAAGATGCCCCATCCGGCGGGACTTTGCAAAAACAACTTCGCATTTCCCAGGCCACGCGAAACCTCTTTGGCTTTATATCGAGGGCCAATAACATTGACTTGAACATTAATGGGCTTCGCTTTGCGGATGTGCGTTGTCATGGCCAATACGCTGTCCTGCCATTCCGACTCCGGCATGAAAGCGTCGTATCTGATGGGAGAGTCGTCCCGTACCAGATTGCCCAGGGCTCTCAATGCTCTGGCTTCCAAAACTCCCACCGCTTCGCCATTACCAATCTTAACAAGGCAATATTCATTATTAATATCAAAGGCGAAATCACGAACAATTTCTCCAGACACCAGGGTCCTAGCTGGAATTGTGGCAAGGTTGGTGGATTTAGGCTCCCACTTGAGAAGCACCTGGATGTCCTTGAGCTACTGCTTGTTAACGATATGTTAATATTTGTGTCCTGCAATCGCTTACTGTGCCGAATAAGACTTCACCCAACTCATAGGAGTCTTTTTCTGGTGAGTTGGGCGCTTCAAGTGGTGTAGTATATGGTGACGGTGTCACAACTTCAGCAGAGCGACGCAATGCTAAAAGTGGCGGTGGGCGCTTATGCCGTGGCGTCAGAGGCTGCAGCGATCGGGTCTTATTCGCATCACGAGTTGGTAATTTTCGCTTCATTTGGGCAGAGTCTAGATTCGGCCTGCTTCAAATCAATGAGAAACATGGAAAATTTTACTTAAGGGTTGAGGATAGTAGTGAGCAATGTTATTGCCGCAGTTTGGCGTGTGCGCCCAGGTAAGTAGGGCCACCCCAGCCCCAGCCTCCCCCTGAATGCATCTAGGCTTATCTAAGTCAATAATTTTGATCGGATTGGGCTACGAATGGGGCTGAGCATGGTGTCCGCACTTCAATGGATGCAAGCTCCGCCACAATATTCTGCCGCCGCGACTTCGCCGCGCTCATTAAATTAATCGACGGCTGTTCAACCAACGCAGCAGGATACTATCCAGGTCGCCCTTTCCGTCCCTCGACATCAAATTGCGATGGGATCATCAACTGCAAGCAAACAGCCTTCTCCTGGCAGCACCCAGACTCAGCCCATTGGCAATGCAGAACAGGATTTCAAGACGTTTCTTCAAACGTTCAAAACAACCGCCAACCTGACAAGCAAACAAGCGCTAGCATTTCAAAACACCACGCTTGATGATGTCAAGGATACCATTGCAACTATCCAGCAGAAGCAAATATCAAGCGGCCGGCAACAATGGATCCGCAGGTTAGAGCCATTTTTAGCGAGCATGGAACAATACGGAAAGGTCATCGAGACATTCCTAAATGTTTCAGAGGCTCTAGCTTTTATTTGGGTAAGAAATATGCCCTTGCGAAGGCTCGTCGATTCTTGCTCCTGCTTACACTTGTCATGATGCACAGGGCCCGATGAAATTCATATTGCAGGTATTCAATTAACCACCCTATATCCTGAAACTTAACTTTCCTGACAATGACAGATCGCCTCCAACTTTTCAGAGGCTCTAAGCTCACTGCTTGATGCTTACTTTGAGTTTGGAGAGCTCATCCCCCAGCTTTCCGCATATCAGGCTCATTGTGTTTCTAACGAGTACATGAGAACCGTCTTGGCATTGATTTATAAGGACATCCTCGAATTCCACGCATGCGCGATGAAGCACTTTCGAAAGTCTAGTGCGTATCACCCCTTCTCACAAATTTTATGAAGCTAAGAAAATCGACTTCAGTGTGGAAGCAGATGTTTCAGGCAGTCTGGAGAGGGTTCACACTAAAGTTAGAGGAACTCAAAGATAACATGAGGCGTCATCGACACCTTGTTGAGTCTCAGGCATCAATAGTCGTATTTGAAGAAACCCAAGCCTTGAGAAAATTGGCCGAGACAAATTTCCAACACATCCAGAACGAATACCTTCGTCACAGATTACGAGAGGTTCTGCGGTGGCTTAACCCCTACAATTCTGAATCCCAACACGAAACATGCGTAAAGGCCAAGTTCCCCAAGTCTGGAGAGTGGTTAGTGAGGGACATTGGTTTCAAAAACTGGGTTGATCCGCTATATTGTACCACTCCGTTGCTTTGGTTGAATGGTATTCCAGGAGCAGGTATGTAGACACCAATCCCATGCAAATCACAGAATTTCTCACAATCTTTAGGCAAAACCGTCTTGGCTTCGGTTGTCATCGATGAAGTCCGGGCACTGGTTAAAACCGATCACATCAGACTTGCCTATTTCTACTGCAAAGAAACGGACAACAGACGCAATACTTTTGTAGCTGTAGCCCGGGGCTTGCTCAGCCAGCTTCTCAAAGGCGATCAAGATCTACTTCTACAATTATATGAAAAGGGAAACTTACAGAGTGGCGAAGCAATTTTGCAGGATACTTCCATGGCTAAGGAACTACTCGATGTGGCCTTAGACAGTCAAATAACGACATACATCATCATCGATGGTATCGACGAATGCAATCGAGACGAGAGAAAAGAGATATGCACGTGGTTCAGTGAGCGCATAAACAAGCTTGGCAAAGACAACTTTGGCAATATTCGGTGTCTCTTTGTGAGTCAGGATGACGGCATTGCAAAGAAAGATCTTGCAATGGTGCCAGCAATCAAGATTCTTCCCTCCGACGTTCACAAAGATATTCGGCGATATGTGGACTCCTGGCGTCATAGGATAGAGGAGAAGCACGGAGATCTCGATCCAACCAAACATCCATTGACTGACATCATAATGTCTTCCACAAGAGGTAATTCGTCCTCGCAAAAATATTACTGAGGCTAACAATGTTAGGCATGTTTTTATTTGCCAAACTTGTGGTGCAGTGCTTGTATGGAATGCCTACTCGACAGGAGCTGCTAGAGCAGATTCAACCAGACCACTTCCCAAAGGAGATTGGAAGTTTGTAAGAATCTCTCAAATGATGCATTTTGACATGCTAATCTCTTGATGAGGTATGATACGATCCTTAGTCGGGTCTTAGGCGAGAATGCTGGAGCTCCATCCAACACGGTTCTCCGCTTTCTAGGGCTCTTGGCCGTGGCCAAAAGGCCTCTTCGATGGCACGAAATACAGGGATATTTTGTCTTCGACCCCGAAGAAGACGAGCAAATAGATCATGATTTGCGAAAGTTAAGGCTCGATCCCAAGGACTTATGCTGGTCACTGGTAGAACACCAGGAGGACGATTCAGTCGAGCTTGTCCACCCAACAGCGAAAGAGTGAGTGAACACATCGATCATTTGGCTAAGTGTGAATCCTAATTTTTCGAAGGCATCTTATTCGGACGAAGTATTTGCAGCCGTCTAAAATAGAATACCATCTGGCACAGACATGCCTTCAGTTTATGAGTATTGATGCATGCGGTCGCAATCAAGATCAACAAGACATCAAACAAAATCTCATGAAAGGATACTACTCATTTCTCGACTACGCGGTTGCATGTTGGTCTCTCCATCTGCATTCAGCACTACCTGGCCTGAGCAGCGGCACAGACACCAACGAACTTGGCGAGGATCTGGTGGCATTCCTAGATTTCCATCGGTCCGAGTCCCCGACAAAGTTAACTGTCCCTGCGAGTATCTTGGCGAAGATCAAGGCATTTAAAGAGCACAATTTCTTCGACGAACTTGCTCAAGCGGTTGTCTCGGCTCGGAAACAACTAGGACACGATGGGACGGGACCATCGCTCAACGACCCACTAGACCTTGGGCAGGTCACAAAGGACGTCAGGGAAACATTCGAGAAAGTGGTCCCGCAGGTCTCGGACAACAGCGAATTGGCTCTTGTTCGCGCCTATTACGGCAAAAACTCGGACTGGTTTAAGTGTCATCGGATTAACTGCGTGCGATTCTATATGGGATTCTCGAAGGACGCAGAACGAAACCTGCATGTCGCAAAACACGAGAGGCCATACAGGTGCGCAGATACAAGCTGTAGCATGTATACGTTTGGGTACGGCACGGAAAAGGCACTGCAAAAACACATGTTTGACGTTCATGGAGCGGATCCGGGGAGTAACATGGCGGTTGAGTTCCCAGCTCCACCAAGGGAAGTGCGAAACACCACACAGGGGCATATACCCTGCCCGGACTGTCCCAAGATGTTTACACGACGGTCCATCCTTCGAACCCACCTTCGAACCCACGAAAACGACAAGCCATTCCGCTGTGGCACATGCAATAAGGCCTTTACGCGCCTGTCAGACTGCAAAAGGCACGAAGCTATTCACGCTGGCGATAGGAAGTACATGTGTGCAGGACTATTGGAGGACGGAACGGCATGGGGCTGCAATGCCGGGTTCACGCGAGCGGACAAGCTGCAAGATCATTTGCGGAGCGCAATAGGGAGAAAGTGCATTGCTGCGCGGATGGGCGAGATGGAGCGAGCGCGCGAATTACCAACGGCGACACCGACGGTATCTATGAATGGGCGAGAAACTGAGGAGGCGATATTGAAGGAGTTGTTCAGCTCCTTGGTCGACATTGTCAAAGCGTGGCCTTGAGTCAAGTTGGGCTTTCAGAGTAGGGAATTAGCAGCTTGTAGGTCCATCCTAAATTGTTTGGCCCCCAAAGTTGCGCGTGCGACCCCCCTGGCCTTGTTGTCATTGGCTACAGCTGCACTGCCCTTCAATCAGGTCTCGAAAAAATTGAGAGCAATGGATGAACGTCCGCTCTCATTGGCACACTGGCATTACTAAGCTGCTTCGCAACCTGACGAGCTAAGCAGTGTTCATAACCAAATAATCCAAAATATTCATGCACTCTAGTAAAGCTGCTCAGGACGGGAATCTGCAGCCCAAACGGTTCTGGGCATTATGTGCTTGACCACCTGGGTCCCCATGGGACTCCCCGCTACCGATGCCCTAGAACATAGAACTACGACTCGCCGCAGCGTTGATTGAGGTGCGCGCCATCCACTGGAGGCACCTAAGCGCGGTAGCGTTCTACAGAAGGCTATCACAGCGCCCCAGGCCGCTAATATCACCCACTGTAATTTAAATACTCCAAAATTGAATGGCTTCGGTACGCATGAGCAACTACCGCCCAGACACCAATAAATCTAGATCCCACACCAAAAACTTCAATTTGCTTACCTATTAAGGGATCCTAATTGAGATTCTAGTCCTGCACTACTTGCGGTGTAAGAATGCATCTCTCTGCTGACGGCAAGTGGCTCCATCCAAACGGCCCTTGAGAAAATTAAAGCGCTGCAGAATAAGGCTGTACGACTCGAACATGTCAAGGGGGTAGTACCAGGGGCCAAAAGGCTCCACGATCAATCCCAGGTGGTGAGCATGGCATGCTACAACCTCGTGTATTAGCACCTATGGTCGCAGTTGGAGCGGTAGGTGAAGTTTCCAGGTTACTGGTTCCGTCGGTGCTCATAGTGGCTACTCAGCGATGGGCAAGTGGTCACACCAGCATCGGCGCTGGCAAGATGGGTTCCAAACAGCCATCGGGCCAGGATCAGGCGTGAATAGTGAGAAAGAAGCTATCCTCTCTCAAGGACGCGGCCCAGAACCAGCATATCGACAGCGCGAGCCTTGACATGGAATCTGTACCTGACACCCTGCGTGCGAAACTTCACGAGCTGCAGATAGCTGATAGTCATGTGTAGACTGAGAGCCGCTGGCTATTCGGCAAGACCAACAAGAACGAACTAACGGATGCATTCGATACAATACTCGGCAATGTGGGGGACTGGGACAATAAACTCAAGTCGGCGGACCCTCTCGTACTGACGCTCGCCTTGAGCCCGTAGGGCACGTAGGGTCCCGCAAGCACCGGACCCGTCTTTGTTGGTGGTCTGAGCAGCGCCATCTACGTGCTCGACATCTTCGGCTGCATCTTCAGCCTGATCGTGTCCCTGTAGAGCGCCATCCGCATCGTCGTGCTCGTGCAGATGTTGGTGTTCCTGCTGAACCCCTTCGTCAATATCCGCTTGATGGGCTAGTGGGTCGACCTATGACAGCTACGACCCGAACACAGAGACTCCGGGTCCGGTGTTCGTCAAGCTCCAGCTGCTCAATGTCCGAACCATCAGTCCTCTTAAAAAGAAAGCCCACCCCAGGAAACCGGACACACTGAAGAGGCTCGGTTCCAGGAGTTGCTGACATCAGACGCCGGAATTATTAAAGTGCGTACTGCAGGCTCGGCTTCAGAGCTGCGGACAAGCTGGACTCTTAAACTTGTTTCAGCAGCTTTTCACTGATTGATCTTGAGGCACCTTTTGCCGCACCCGGGAGACGCCGAACGCCGGAACTCACCTGCCATCGCAGTGTTTGATGTTATTGGCTACAGCTGCACTGCCCTTCAATCAAGGCTTGAGAAAATTGATGACGATGGATGCACGTCCGTTCCCATTGGACTGGCTGTGTTACTCAGCACCAAAGTCCTTTCGCGCAAGACCAACAGCCTGGCGAGTGCCCCACCAGCGGAGATGGCTGCCTAGTTGCCTAACTGGCCATCTTCGTCATGTCCCGAACACAGGTCGCAATGTAACAAAGGCTGAAATGTCAAATATGTATTAACACCGCAAACTCCGCTTACTTCAACTTGTTTAGGCTATTTTTTCTAACATCACTTTACTTGTAAATTACTAACAATGCGACCTCTAGCCAAGTAGTCCCTCTTTTTCCGTCCCGTGTTGGGGTTCCTTGGTCACACAGTGCGGAATGCCTGCACAGGCGTTCGTAGCTGGATGTCAGCCCATTTGACCCGGACTGCCTCTTTAGGCTGTTCCGACCGGCATTTAGGTCATTGGATAAGGCCAATTGGTCAGTCATTAGGAGCTGCAGGGTAGGATTAAGGAATCACGACTAAACTCGTCCGCCATCTTCATCCTCGATCTTTGTCGTGAGCATTCTTTGACATCATTTTCTAGCAAGCTCAATTTACGATATGTTTGGCCCATCCTTGCGGCATTGTATTGTGACCCGTTTGGACAGATGATCATGATAGTTAGCATTGGTCAGGCTTGACTATTTTGTTCACTTTGAGGATTGGGACTTTAAGCTACCACACGAGGTCTCAATTCAACATCATCTTAATTCCTCTTCTATAATACAGGCGACATACATTATCCACTATCGCATCCCTTCACTCTCCGTCAAAAAACGACCTCGCAGTCTTCTTCATGCTCTCCAAAGCCTTGTCGACACTCAGCGCAGTTTCTTCACTCACCGTACCCCGAACCTCACCTAGTCTTCGCTTCCAGAATCCCCAGCGCTCAAGGTTCAGTCCTGGGTTTCCTTTGAACAATGAACCGGCGCGGTTCGAGCGCCTTATAGGCTCATCAAGGTCATCCTCATCGATTAGGCAGAGTCGTAGGAGCGCTGGCGCAGCTTGAATAAGCCACTCGCTGGCAGCGGCAACCCCACAGTCGGCGACCTCACCAGGGCTCAACTCCTCTTCGAGGCCTTCCCTCAGCTCCCAGACGGGGAAATTTTGCCATCGAACGACACCTGATGCGAAGAGTAGGGCAAGGAATGAATTGAGGTTTACCCACCCACTTGGCGTGCACGCTCCCTCATTCTCGTTATCCGGATCAGGTCCGAAAAAGGCGCCTATGAGTAGTATTAGAATTATTAAGAGCTAAGCAAGGTGGTAAAATGCAAGAGGAAAAGTCATAAGTGTACCTGTCCAACGATCTCTCATAACCTGTCCTAGAATGGGAAGATCTTTCCAAGTTGGAGTGGCATCAAGCTCGATTAAGGTCTTGACAAGGAGAAGCTGGGCTATATGCCTGGGAGGAACAAGCTGTACAATATCGAGTAACCCTTCCCAGGTAGACTCAAAGATGTACTCCTGTGATCCCTTATGGTGCTCTGTGGTAATGCGTTTCTGCACCTCAAGAGCGACGCGCTTTGCTTCCTCATCCACAGTAGCTTCGGAGACAGAATCGAAGGTAAGTTGGAAGATAGAGATCATCTCCTCCCCTATATCGTCAACAATCCCGTCGTCTATCAGAGGCTGCAAAATGATCTTGTCGTCAACCATGGTGTATTTTGGGTCTTGTGTTGGTGGTTAAGTGAGTCAAATAAATTGATGAAGATGTCAAATGGGAATGTAGTAAAGAGAAACTGGACTGGGCTGGTAGATGGGAGAAATCGGGAGTGTTGACAGAAGACGAGGCTATCGGCTGTTAATGGAAACATGCGAGGCTTTAAGCGCCGACTGTGCGGGGTTGCGGTGGCGCTGCCTACGTACAGGCAGCCTCATGTGCCAGGCTGCCTCACACCCAGCCTCACACCCAGCCTCAAATAATGTGGGCCTATTAAACGCCGGAGATGGAGCCTATCAGAGGCAGCCTTGTTGCCAAGTGATGCCCGCTACTTCGTGGGGAGGAGAGGAGGAGGAGTGGAGACGTGGGACGATCACGGCGCTTAACATCCATCCGCCTTGCCGCACGCGATGTAATCGCCTGCAGCGGCCCCGGACAGTCACACACATGCCGGTCGCATCCCTTCAAATCCGAAACGGAATAAACGATGTTGGTCTACTCTGCATCATATATGGATAAAGCCTATCAGAGACAGTCTTGTTGGCTAGTGATGCCTGCTACTTCGTGGAGGAGGAGTGGAGACCTAGGACGATGACGGCGTTTAACATCCGCCTTACCACACGCGATATAATTACCTGCGGATGGCCCCGGACAGTCACACACATGCCAGTCGCATCCCTTCACACCTGAAATGGAATAAATATTGTTGGTCTGCCATGCGTTACGTATGGATGGAGCCAATCGGAGGCAGTGGCGGAGGCTGTTGGTACCGGCTGGAGGAACGGAGGCCAGGCATGGTATCCAGCGCTTAACTTTCGCTCTGCCGCACGCGATGCAATCGCCTACGGACGGCCCTGGACAGTCACACACATGCCAGTCGCATCCCTTCCAAACTGAAACGGAATAATCAATGTTGGTCTGCCATGCGTTATATACGCATGGAGCCTATCGGAGGCAGTGGCGGAGGCAGTTGCTACCGGCCGGAGAAACGGAGGCCAGGCATGGTATCGAGCGTTTAACATCCGCTTTGCCGCACGCGCGTCCGACCGAGCCACAAATGAGCGCCTGGATGCACCCGAGGGCTTGGAAACGAATAGGGTCTTCTGAATTTCTACTAAGCGACACCTCATCGGCCTCCTGCAGGTCTCCTAGGCACCGACATGGTCGCATTTACCGCCTGACCCTTGAGGTTCCTGTGATTTCACCACCAAGCGCCATCTACCATCTCGCTTAGCGGCAAGCCAAACAGATATGACATGACGGTACTGGGCCGTAAATAGAATACCATTTAGTGATGTAGCTAGTACTAGAAGGATGTGATTATATCTATGCCCAATCGCCCACCTGTTAATAGCTCCAGATTCTTTCCTCACAAACATCTGCTTTCTCACAACGAATTACAATCTCCAATCCCACTATATTCATCTTCATTCAGCAGTCCGCGATTTAGCTACTGATTACGTCTTGAAAACAACTGCACCATGTCGGACTCAAGAATGACTTGGACAGCTGAGGGTGAAGACTTTCCAAGCCCAAACCGAACAGGAACCGATAGTTCCCATGTTAGTACCCCTTGATTTACCACTGCGCCAGGAGAGCCAGGGCCACTCTGACCACAGAATCATAGTACTCGTGTTCCAACCTGCCAGCCGATGATCCATTCCGATACTTAAAGGCCAGCGAAGTCCGGAGGCAAGTCGACGAAGCTCCAGCCAAAAGGTTCAAAATGCAGGCCGCGTCTGGGCCTGAAGCTCGACCCAAGTTGAGCAAATACCCAAAGACATTCGCCAACAGAGAGGGTCTGCCTCTACAGGCCGAGAGCCCATGGCAGGAGTATCCAATCCTGCCGGCTGGCAGCTGGGACGCAAAGATAGTAGACAAGGCTGGTAGGGCGAGGGCAGTGTACCATAACGGCGGCAAAGTTCCATTTGACGTTGCATATCATGACCCAACGAAGGGCAAGGATATGGCCAGGAACTGTAGCATTGCGCCTTATCGAGCTGCTTCTAATGCTCGAGGAGGGGGTTCATCTTCTTAAGACACACTTCTTAGTATCGGGGACATAGTAGGCGAAGTTTAGGCTTCATTTTTAGATACTTAGCAAAAGAGGAATTGTGGGGAGTACTGTTGAACTGGACCAAGTGCAGGCACTCGTCCTCGGGAAATTTTGGACGAGAAAGACAGGATAGCGTTTGTACATAGCAGCATGTATTTTAGTCTGATGAACTTCATGTGTACTAGCACATAATACCTGCCGTCTTATTCCAAATTGTGAGAGCATAAAATACTCATAGGTTATACTCTAGTGATTGATGTGATATTGATTCATAAATGTCCCCGATAGTAGTTGACCATTGGATCCTGTGGGTGAACTGACTGGAACGAGACATAACCCTATCGTCTGGCTGCCTTTTTCTCACCTCTAGTTCACTTCTCCACTCATTTTCTTTTATCTCACAGCAATCTTAATTCACCTGGTTTGAATGTGCCTTTGGAAGAAGCAGGATTAGGCAGTTTCTTGGTGCGAGATATCTCCAATCACAGTCTTTAAAATCACCTCATTTTGCAGATAAAGTGGTCTTAACCTCTGGCTTATCAAGTTAGGAAAAAGGAGATCATGAGAGGTGACTAAGTGCTGTGGATAGCCTAGTGGACCATTGGGGCTAGGTAAGATGTAGAACGTGAATATCTTACGCTATGAGTACTTCCGAGCTGTTGTCTTAGAAGACAAGTAGCTGCTCAGAGGATGCCTCACTTGCCAAGAATTAGTAACATAGGGTTATTGAAGCGGCAGGAAAGGATCGTAGCACAACACCCAAGTAGATGCCCTCTCACAGAAATCCCCAATCAAGTGCCGTCAGCGAGTCTCCCCGGGTCGGATGTATGTCTGGTCATAGCTGGGGCTTTCGGCTGGGCTGACCTCATGTGAAGCTCGATGCGATAAAAGGTATCTAATTAGATGCTTTGTCTGAAGAAAATATGGTCTTGGCGTTGTTAAGGCGTTGAAACCCGATCGTAGAGTGATGACAATTCCGTGTCAAAAGACTCGGGCGCGATTAACCGTAACAACGAACGAGGGGAAATTGCAAATTGAATGTAAGACATACAGAAATAAAAGAGCTCTCTGATTAGGATAGCAAGTGAAGGTCTCGTTCCTTCACCAAACTGTCTTTCTCCAAGATAACTTAATGAAATGAATCAACTGTTCATTGCAGCTTCTTGGGCAACAAGAGCGGGAGGTGCGGGGCCGGACTCGGAAGAGCAGATAGAATGGAAGGTCTCAATCTCCCTAGCATGGGCCAGTTTCCTTCTTAGACTGGGTATCAGTTCTCCACGGGTAAGATTTAAGATATCCAGGATTACTCTTCGCCATTTTTAAGGACTACGGTCCTGTTGAGCGCAACTTTCCATTCCTTGTTTTACCTTGTTGTTTGATGATCATGAATACTTGGGCCACGAAGGATACGAAAGTTCAGAGTAGTTGCATATGAGAGCCAGCGCCAAGTAGGAGGCCCAAGAGAAATCTTTCTCAGTTGGGGTAAAGCAAGTTGTCAGATTATACATTAGTACCGCAAATATACTTAGCAGTCCATTCATCAAGAGGGTGAGAGAATGATGCCGCCCTCGTTTTAGTGCTTGTAGTACAAGGAGTAGACTTTTAATGTGCTGTTGGCCGCGCTGAATAACAGCCTCGAGCGATATAGGTACTACGGTAGTGTAGGAATCAGATTGGATCCGAACGCTCCTCATAACGATATAAATTCGATGCTCTTTAGCAGTGATTGATTTCTTATTCATTCAAGCGGTTAGTGGTTGTCGTAAATAATTGACAAGACATGGTGATGTAGAAAAGGTCGGGGATACAATCAACATGTAGTCGGCTATGAGAGGAGAATTATACTGGCATGGAGTCATATTGCCTCGAGTGCTATTTGAAGGCCAAAGGATATTTTAGTAGTACCACTACAGTTATGAATTGTATGGCTTCAGCTATTAGTGTGAATAGTGCATATGTTTGATATTCACTCTCTGCTACTATACGTTACGCCACGAAACCCACTCTCTTTTCCCCTTTCCTTTGTCCTGTATTTCCTTATTTCGGCGTCGTCGCTGGGCCCGGACTGTTACTCCGGACCCGCGCCGCGCCGCGCTGCACAGCAGCCTCGAAAGTGGTTTCCCCCTGGTTCCCTCAAAAATCGGTCGCTATCGCAGTCGTCGGGCTGCGCCCTGGATATCCGCTGACGGATGCCGGGCTCGAAATAGTAGGTCAAATAGGGCCGCTTAATTGTTAGATGGAAGAGGAAGAAGGATCGCAATCTCGGCTCGTGGAGGGATGTAATTAGACTTACACGTGACGCGGACTGCGGGTCCGAGCCACGGGCCCAAGGGGCCCGTGGCCCCGGCCCCGGGTCGGTCTTAGCTGTCGGCTCCGGCCGAAGCTAGCTACCCTGTACCTAGGATTCTTTAGCTGTAGACACCAGCCTAGCACGTCGTCTTGCCCCCTAGGGGATTCTGTGGGCACCTCCGGTGCCTTCACGACGGTAATAATTCAACAACAACAACAACTACGTTACGCCACGCAAGGCCAAAATAATCTTACATGTCGCGGTCACGCCCGTAACATGACACAGTGACTCATTATGAAACGGATAAAGTAGCGCTCTCATGCGCCTACTTCAGGGGCCACCGTCAAGAGTATGAACGGATGCCTAGCTCATCCAGGAGAGGAGTCTACGCCAGCAAGCTCGCCCGGCTCCGCCTGGTCGCGCGATTGGCCGAGCGCTAGAGCAAAGTTCGCATTCTCATCTTAATCCCGTGTGCTTTAATTCTACAGTTCTTATCTCGCCTGGCTTCGCTGCAAAGTGCGGGGAAGATCACCCTCTTCTCCTAATCAATATGAGATCTGCATACTAGTGTATGGGGCCCGGTAGCTAAAATATGGAAACCTCCAAACTTAGTCACATGCTGATGTCATTTCAATGCCCTTGATGGCCTGATCAGCAATAGCTAGCAGCTTCCAAGACTTCAATGCCCGATCGCGTACTGATTTTCATCCGCCTTATCCGTACCGTCCAATTGCCATTCTGGATGCTGCTGGCTCAGCTTGGGCCCTTTGAGGCGGAGATCTTTATTCTCAACCCATTTTAGGAAGGAGTCACAATAAAGCACGAACGGATACATGTACGATCGGTTAATAATCTTACCGCTGATCTCAAAATTCTTGTCAAATTCCGCCCCATACGTCATTTTGTGGTTCTCAACCACTACCTGAGGAATGAACATCGGATGTTAGTACGTAAGTGTACAGGCAGCAGTCTAATAAGTTGCACTAAAGGATTCGAAGGATTGATCTGTAGGATCGATATCGCCCACGCTTTTTTGAAGTTGGCGTGAATACTCTCATTAGTGTGCTTTCTACGTCATTTATAGCTCTGGAATTCCAGGTCAATCATGAGAGCGCAAGGACACTTTGTATAAATCCGGACACACCTCTTCTCAATCCAGCAATCTCTTCATATTCATCACGCCTAAGTTCGATCCAAGTTCATTCAAAAAATCCAGAAGTCCCTACACTTGATTTTCTTTTCAACTTTATCAGACCATCTATCCCCATGTACTTTGTTAACGCTCCCCTCGCTGCTGTTCTCCTAGCTGCTCGGCTCACGGTTGCAGACTTTCTTATATTCTGCGGGGCTGAAAACCAGCTTCCAGATCCTGCCTCAAGTCTGACCGTCTCATTTTTTAACAACCCCCCGGACTGCGATGACTTTGTGAACTCTGTTGGGTGGACCCCCCAGTTTTACAATGATGCTTCCCATGGTGGCATTGCCTGTGACGGATGCACTGCAGCCAAGGCAGCTTCAGACTGGGATGTCACCCGGTTAGAAGTCTATGATAATGACGGGAAATACTTTGATAATGGTGGTGATGCACCTCACTTTAGTACGTATATCAAATCCCCAATTATCTCTATCGGTCTAATATAGCTGCAAAAACTTGTAAGGCTAATTCATGATATAGCTCTGTATAAGGATGAGGAAAATGGCGGCTGGGGTATGTATGATGTCGACATGATCCTGATCGGCACATGCGAACGCCCAGATCCTGTTCAGATCATCACCTGCCAAGCTGTTTTGTCTGTGGAAAATGCGGCGGGAATAATTCACTGTGAGCTCCCCATTCTTAAATTATAAGCCAAAAAGGCCTCGCTTAGGATATGAGTTGACCACTTCTATAGGTACAACCGCTTTAAGCATGAGGGACTCAAATTGAACCTTTTAGAACTCGCGCACACGGAGTTCAATTTGGAAAAGTGATACAACTATATGCGTGTTACGAATAGTTCATAGTACCATTCAATATAGAGCTCGTTCAACTTCAAGCCCGACCAACTGAGGCTTCTGAAGGTTCTGACTCCTTAAAATATAATTGCACTTTCATATTTACCCATTTTTCACATCTCGTGGTTTTTGTGGTTTGCTAATGCTTCGTTGCCATATCCATTGGAAAAACTGACCAGGTGAGCCCAGCACAACTTCAGGAAATGAAGTTGCACTAACAAGTAATAAAGGGAGAGCCAAAAATGGCCATTCGTGAGGGTTAAAATCTTACATGCGTGACTGCTGCCTGGCTGCTGACCTCCGAAAACCTGTTCTCATTGGAGTATCCAGGGGTAGGATCCAACACGTTGCCTAAAGGGGTAAAGGTTGTCATCATGTTGGAGTGCAAAGTGGTCCCATCTATTTATGTCCGGAAATGCTGGGCCAACATTCGACTCATGACAAGTGCGTAGGTACATCATTTAGCTAGCAACCACTTTTACGAATACCAATTTCACATACATAAGTAAGTTCTCACTAACTTGAAGAGGTCACATACTGCCCTCAGCATTTCCCCGCTCAAAGAGATGGGCTATCACCAGTGTTATGAGCGGTAGAGATTAGCTCCTGCAAGTAATCTGACATCGTTGACAAGCGAGGCATTAATACTTAGCCACACTTCCAATTGCGCCTGATCACAGGGTATAAAGGTAGCTGCCACCCGCTGATAGTTTGCCGTTGAATATGAAAAATTTTAACAAATTGTCAGAGCACAGTATCACATCTTCACATTGATCAGTACCACATCAAATCCAGGTTCTTACTTGATAACAACCATATAAAAACGCGAAACAGTTGATATTGGCATGGCTTCCTCATTGATTGATGAGCTTACCACCAATGGCAAGGTGTATCTTGACAATGGGGATGACGAAGCGAGGAAGAAAGTTATAGCTGCTGCTAGCGAACTAATTCTGACCCTCGAGAACCCTGGTGAGATTATGGCTAGGATTGGATGGGGAGAGCCAACCCGAACAGCAGCTTTGAGGACGGCTTTCGAACTTGGTCTGCTCGAGAAGCTGGGAGACAAACCGTTGGGCAGCGAGATATTGGCGGCTGGTACAAAGGCTGATCCTACTCTGGTTGGTATGTTTCGTCCCCAATACAGGTTAGAGTGAATGCTTTCCTAACGAGAGCAAACAAAAGCAAGAACATTGAAGCATCTCGCTGCCAATGGCCTCGTCAAGGAAGTCGGCAAGGATTTGTATGTGGCCACGCCATTCTCAATGGCAACCAACGATCCCACCATCAGCGCAGGCCTGATTTACAGCTTTGAAGGAATGATCCCAACATTCCATGGACTCCCCGAATTCTTGGCAAAGACAGACTACCAAACACCATAGGACAGTGATCATGGGCCCGTCCAACATGGATTGAAGACAGATAAGCCCTTCTTCGCTATTCTTCAAAGCAATCCCCGCCTTGGAAGCGCGTTTAACAACTTCATGGCTGGCTATGCGAAGGCCCGCCCACGCTGGGTAGATATTTACCCTGTTGAAGAGCGCTTAGGGACAAAAACAGAGCTCTCGACAAATGTTGGTCCGCTCTTGGTGGATGTTGGAGGTGGACTCGGCCACGAATTGTCCGCCTTTCACGCCTCTAATGGGTCAAATCTACCTGGCCAGCTTGTTTTGCAAGACCTCCCTTCGGTCATCGATCAAGCTAAAGGATCTTCCGACCTCCCTACTTCTATCAAGGCTGTCGCACATGACTTCTTTGAGCCCCAGCCCACTGAGTATCGCGGTGCGCGGGCTTACTTTATGCGACTTGTCCTTCATGATTGGCCAGATGCCAAGTGCGCTGTTATCCTATCGCACTTGCGTGACGCCATGGCCAAGGGGCACTCGAAGCTGCTCATTAACGAAGCTGTTCTCCAGGATACTGGAGCGCCGTGGCAGCAAACAAGTCTTGACTGGACCATGATGGGCATGCTCGTCAGCCGTGAGCGAACTGAGAGCCAGTGGGGTGAGCTCCTCGCTCAAGCGGGGCTCAAAATCAGCGGGATCTGGCGTAAAGATTCCGAGAGCGTCATTGAAGCTGTATTGGACTCGGATAACGAGTGATTTGAGATATTTCCCTCAGAAATAACTGTGATTAGCTATGGAACTCGGGCGAGATCAGAAACATTTTGTAGGCCTCAAATTGAAACCGAACTGCGCAATAGCTTTCCTTGAATCTTATGCTAGTGAGATTCTGGCCACATGGAATATACAATCGGTTTTGAAAATTCGACTCGATTTTATAGGTGGTTCAAATTTCTATCGGAATTGATAAACGAGAAATTGCCCTCTTGTTTAGTCATGGTCCTGTTCAGTAACTCGACAACAACCTCGACGGACACGTGTGGTAAATAAAAGAACTAAGTGAAGTAATGGTCCTACAAAGAACCCTTTGCCAAAAATTAGATGCGCCACCAAATTGAAGTGAATTTTATGTTGTCCGTCTCTTGCCCGAATATTTAAGTGTGTCCACGGCCATTGGATTGGGTCGATGTTCGTTGCAGAGCTGTGATTTGTTGTATTGAGGGAAAGGTGGAGGGGAACAAAAATGGCCGGGGATATATTCTCAGTCAGCTAGTCAGTTCATGTTGAATTTCCGCCACGTGTCGCTTTCAGCAAAGCACCAAATTCACAATCTCAGTCTGTCTTTCTTCATGGCTTCCAATCTCGATCTCGTAAACGATGCCGATGGCTTCTCTAGCCAAAGAGTCGCTGCTGAAATCCTCTTTTCGTTCCAAGTTGCTGGAATTCCCACGACGCTCGGCTACATTCGACCATCAGTATCAGACGTCCTACGTGAGATTCCAGGCTGGGAAGTCGACGACACAGAACGCACTGTCTTGCTAGTAGGCGCTCAAGATGCAGATGACCGGAGCGCAGCCATCAAACAAAGTCTACTGATAATGCGCAAGAAAAATTGCTTCTCAATCCTCCAGAGCTGGCGCAACGAGACCTTCCCAGTCTTCGGCCCTGACCGGGACGTGGTCCTACATATTGAGCGTTGTGCTTGCCCGCTATTTGGAGTCGTCACGTACGGTGTACATGCTATCGCGTACGTACCACCACTTGCACCAGGACAGCAGTTGAAGATTTGGGTACCGCGGCGAGCTCGATCGAAGCAGACATTTGGGGGAATGCTTGACAGCTCTGCGGCGGGTGGAATCGCTTCAGGCGACACACCGCTGGAGTCGCTAGTTCGCGAGTGTGAAGAGGAGGCTTCGATACCGTCGGATCTGGTTCTTCACCACGCAAAAGCAGCTGGGACAGTCACTCATTTCTACGTTCGCGACCATCGGTCGGGCGGCGAGATTGGACTCTTGCAGCCAGAGTGCCAATATGTGTTTGATCTACCACTGGCACCAGACGTTGTTTGCAAACCCAACGATGGAGAGGTGGAGGACTTTCGCCTCTGGACTCTGGATGAGATAAAGGAGGCTTTGGCTAATAGGGAGTTTAAACCCAACTGTGCGATGGTCATGCTCGACTTTTTTTGTTCGTCATGGGATCTTGACCAGTGAGAACGAGAAGGACTATCTCGAGATTGTGTGCCGATTGCATAGACGGTTGGAATTTCCCTTGAGATAAGAGGCCCTTGGAGCAAAGTATATGTCTCGTCGGGTCGCAGTGACGGTGGGCGACGGGGCTAAAGTGGCATCGCTAAGCCAGTTAGAGGGCCCCTCAACTGCAGTTAACTTGGGTTTATAGCGATCAAATGTGGTTCATCACCATGGCTATTACGATACATCTTATTTGGACAAGAAATCCCTCTGATAAGTGAAAAAATGCCGTAAAACCGAGCACCTCGGTGTTGCTGGCAAAGTAATTTTTGGTTCATTTCAGTGAGACTCGAACACACCCAACCAACCATGGCCACAGAAAATAAGCTTGTCTGTGTTGTCGGCGCCACAGGAAATCAAGGCGGCTCTGTCGCACGCCGTTTCCTCAAGGCTGGCTTCCGCGTACGCGGCCTGACGCGCGATCCTTTGTCTGCAGCCGCACAGAAACTTGCTGATGAGGGGATCGAGGCGGTGAAGGCCGATCTCAACGATGTTGACAGCCTGACCTCCGCCTTCCAGGGGGCGAACGTCATTTTCAGTGTCACTAATTACTGGGAGCCGTTCTTCCGCCCCGATTGCCGCCAAAAGGCCCAGGAGCTCGGCATCTCATGTCGCAAGTTCGCGTACGATGTCGAGTACCAACAGGGGAAGAACATTGCCGATGCGGCGGCCACGGTGATCGAGTCACTTGATGCCAATGGCTTCCTCGTTTCCACGCTCAGTCATGCTGGCAAATCTAGCAAAGGAGCTTTCACGGAGCTGTACCATTTTGACGCAAAGGCCGACATCTTCCCTTTCTATGTCCAAGACAAATACCCAAAACTGGCAGCCAAAATGTCTTGCATCCAGACGGGCTTCTTTTACACTAGCTTCAACATCCTTCCCAAGTCATACCTTCGCAAAGTGAGTACGACAACTTACCAATTAAACCTTTCTAATCACCTCTCAGCTTCCCGATGGCAGTTTCCAAATGGCATTCACTACAGCTCCGGATAGACCAGTGCCCCATCTAGATCCTGTGGGCGACATGGGCAATTTTACCTACGCCGTTTACCAGATGCCGCCCGGAAATGAGTACATGGCTGAGGGCACCACTTGCAGCTGGAGCGATTGGATCGAAACATGGGGTAAAATCACCAGGCTTCCGGTATCATACAAACAGGTCACAACTGAGGAGATGATTGAAGCGACGGGGGATCGCGATACTGGAATCGAGGTTGCTTCCATGTTTTCATATGGCTCTGATCCAGGATATGATGGCGGCCTACCTCTCCTGAAAGCCCGGGACATTCAAAAGGTAAGCGCATGACCGTTCGACTCGCCAGGCTTGTAACTCACTCACACATCCGTCTAGGCCGGTATCGATTGCCCAATGACAAGTTGGGAGGAATGGGCAGGCAAATACGACTGGTCTACCATCACACAAGGTTGATCGGGTTTCGATGTATTGGAGGGTTGAGTAATTATAGCTGATTGATACATCATAATAAGTGCACTCATCACAAGTTGATCTATATATAAAATATGGCGATTGCAGCGTGAGTGATAAAACAGGTTGTAGAAAAAGAAGAGATGCAACGTTATGAGGATGAACATGTACGCAATAGTCAGAGAGGGAGGTGTTTTATTAGCCAACAAACGGCGCGTCGAGTGTTCGAAGATCTCACACAGGCTGGTTTATCGTAAGGGGTCCAAGCTCTCTACAATTTGTTCTCGGCACACATTTAATATGTACAAGCAAATAGTAGAAACAAAGGCATGAAATGATCAAGATGGGATTATTACTACCATTACAGTGTGTGGATAAACGATTGTCTCCCACTGTACTCTGCGTCGTAGCGGAGGGCCCTCTAACTTGGGCCCTGCTTATCGGTCTCAGTGGGTTAGGCCGCTAATTCCAGTTAGCGCTTAGCGCTGGAGGGTAGAAGGGCAACATGGCCCACGACTGGTGTTTGCGCTGCGCTTCGTCCCCGCGAACCCTACGAAGCATTCCCTCAGGTGACTCCTCGGGTGACTTCGTCATTAAACCGCCCGCCAATACTCATCAACAAACCGCCTCCTCGTTCCGCGGATCCCTTCGCCAATCATGCGCAAATACATGAGCAAACGCCAACGGCCTTGTGACTTCTGCCGCTCGCGCAAGACGGCCTGTCGCATTGAGGGAGCGCCGCCATGCCGCTCATGCCAACTGCACGGCAAGGAATGCACCTTCGTTGAGGCCGCGCGCCCGCGCAAGAAGCACCTCGCCGGGGCTCTTGCCGAGTCTCCCAACGATGAGCATGACCTGGCTGGTGGCAGTGTCGATGGTATCGAGGAAGAGCCTGGCCTCAGCGGGTCTATCACAGGCATCCCAGCTGCCAATGACGCCTCATCGCTGGCCGACGCGCCCATCCCCACGGCGTTCCCCGACATGAACATGCAGTTCCTCGACGACCTCGACATGGATGGCTCCGAATACCAGTTCATGTTCCGCACGCCTCACAGTCCTGCGTCGAATATCTCTGTTGCCGGTGACTTTTCTGCAACCTCCCAAAGCCCGCCCACCTGGCTCCCCGCAGACGCATCAGACATCCTCCTTGACGGAACCGGCAGCTTGAACCCCGAGACGCTGGGCCTCACCGGCGACATGGATCCGTATCTGCTCCGCAGGTACCAAACTGATGAGCGAGGCACCTTCAAGTTCAAGCAGCTAGCTGTCCATTCAGTCCACCAGGACTCTGTTCCAGTCCAGTTCCTCATCTCCCAACCGGCCCTCTTTGCGCGGAGTAGGGAGGAGGCAGGCCACGATGTGGTCCCCGATGATGAACTCAAGGTGGAGCTGGAGAAGGAAGTCTCTGTGGCCATGGGAAAGAGACTGATTGCCCTGTACCAGAAGTTCATCGCTCCGCATTATCCCATCTTTTCCACTCAGCTGCTCCCCGATCCAGCGTCTACCCCTGCCCATCTCCTGGCGGCCATCTACTCCATCACATTTCCATTCGCCATGTATGATGACCAATTATGCATAGACTTGGCATATGATTCTCCTCCGTATGAACCGCTTTCCCGTATCATCAATACCGCCTTGGCCGCCGACCTCCACTCGCCGAATATCGCCCTAGTTCAGACGCTGCTGTTGATCGTGGGTCGTCCATCCTCTAATCCCCTCGTCTCCGATGCATCATATCGATGGTCCATGCTGGGCATGCTTGTAGCCTCCGCTGTGAATATTGGGCTACACCTAGATCCATCTGCTTGGCGGATATCCTCGTGTCAGATTTCCCAACGGCGCAGGCTCTCTTTTGCCATCTATGCAACTGATACATGGCTGGCCGCAAGCCTCGGGAGACCTCCTTACATCAACGATGCAAATTGGCTCGTTACATCATCTCGGGCAACCGATGATCATTGTTCTGGCCTGTCACCTGAACAATGGACTAACATGCTCGACTTCTCGTCGTTAACCTCGGTCTTGGCCTCCACGCTTTCGCGCCTTTAGTGAGCCTTCCCCATATTCTCACGCTCAACGTTTTTAACGAAATCTTTAGTTCTCTACGAGCCATACAGTCTCTCGTCGATGATCCCCGAACAGGAGTGGACATCTCCAATGAATTAATGGAGGCTCTTGGTCCTAAGTGCCGACCAGATTCTGACCCGCTACAAAATCACCCGCTCACAATGATGCGAACGATCTTCAATCTAAGTCAGCACCAGACAACTCTGTTGATCCTTCGCTCTACCATACGCCCATTTCTCGATACCGCATCTGCAGTTGCCGATTCATCAAACCTCGAGCCTCGAGAGACATTACGGATGCGCATGAAAGATTGTCTCATTGACTTTTCCACCTTCATAAGCAGCCTGAGGACTGACGATGTCAACGGATTTTGGCCTCCGTGGTGCCAATCGGCCTTTTCGTTGCTATGTTTCTCCCAACTTTTGATGACCGTGTCCTCCACTACCTACGATGAGGCGATATCCTGGATTAACATTTTACAACAAACTCGCAGGCAACTACGACTCAAATCAAGCTCCTTACCGGTCCTTCGCCTGGGCTTGCTCCGTATCGACTCTATCTTCTGGCGTGGAGTCGACAAAGTGCTGAAGCTGGAGCCACACGTCGCGGATGCATTCAAAGCTTCGCAAGGCAGCTAAATCACGGGTTACGAAAATTGAATTCCAATCGACCTGGATGGTCGTCGATACTGGGCATTTCATTCGCGGGAATCTCATTCTATTATCGGTCCAGGCTCTCTTATCAGAGATGCGCGCGAGGCTCGTTGTTCCGGAGGTCTCGCAGCACATCCTCGATACTCCGAACGGCGTCCAAGGCCATACCATAACCCGCCTGGAACCCAGTACCGCCAGCGCCATAGTTGTGAACAATGGTTCTCTTCTGTCCAGCAACGGCGATTTCATCCCTCTCGATTCGCACACCACCTTCACGCGAAGGTCGCAGCCCAGCGAATACTGCGAGGACTTCGGGCTCTTTCTGCCGCACCTCGGAACTCAGTTCCTTGGTTCTATCCAAGATCGACTGGGTCTCGTACGAATAGGTCGAACCATCACTAGGACGCATGTCAGATGTTTTCGCCTATCAGTCCAGGCTATTACTTACCCAACACCCTTCTGCATATACCCTCCAAGAACGACATTTCCATTCGACTCGGGTCGCGGGATCACATATGTCTCGTAGTCCTTTCCGTGTCGCATGATGTTGGTCTGGACGTGAGGAGCTCTAACCAAGAGTACTTGACCCCTGGTTGGATAACATTTGGGGTCTTCAACACCGTGCAGCGTCTTGGCGGCATTGCCAATGCAGTTGAAGACGACCTTGGTTGATGAGCTAGCAAACGCAGACTGAATGTTTGGCAGCGTTTTTCGCACGAATCGCACGCCGTACTGGTCTCTTAGTCTGCGATAAAGATAGTCAATATGACTGGGTGCGTTCACAGTCAGGGTAGTGAAAGAGACGGCAAATTTCACACCCTCGGGCAGGTCATCTGTAGGGAGCACCCGGAACTTAACATGTCAGCACCACTGAGCAACATCCGCGGTGGCAGAAGTAATCTTACGTCTTCAAGATACTCAGCCATGCCCTTGATCTTGTCATGAGGAACGTTCTCATCCCACAGCTCAGTGGATGGCGTCCGCTGCACAAACGTTTCCTCGGGTCGTTCCGAGGCCAGCTTGCACAGGTGCGTGTAGCCGTGGCGATCCCATTTCAGAGCATTGGCATCAGTGCCCGAGATTGCAGAGAAATTGCAACCAGCCCTGTAACATGTTGGCATTGCTGGACGCACAGACAAAGAGAGAGGCGTGGTCTTACCAGGGAGATGTGTACGCCACGGAGGTGTCGCCGGGGAGGTGCTCGGCCATGACGGTGATGTACTTGCCGTATCCTCTTTCGGAGAGGACCAAGGCAACATCAAGGCCAATAATGCCGGCGCTATTGAACGATCAGTTCTGGATACACACAGACAAATTTGAGGACATACCCGACAATGACAATGCTATCTGATGCCATCTTGAATGAATGATAAGCTGTGATGATAGCAGTCTGAGTCCAGTCGTGGGAAACTCAATGCCAATTTATGTGACCCCGAAGTTGAAGAGTGCTCTCAACTTCAGATCAATTGGCTTCGAAGACTCACGATACCCAACGGAAGTCACCGCCAGAAGCAATACCCGCTGTCGTGAATGCTAAGTGACTGGGTCTGGCGCCGCATTCGGCGAGCGACTTTCGGCATTGACTTTGATTGGCGGCGTTCCATATCTCTCTCCACTTGGACCGGTCCACGCCGAACACTACGCCGCTTGGGCGAGGACAGTGCCAGTGGTCAGATCGTTATCGGCGCTTTTTGTGTCCCTTATCTTTGGGTGTTCCGAGTAAAGGAGGTTACTAATGTGGAGACTGATCCATCTTTTATCATCGATCCGAGTCGTCCCTCAAATTATGTCAGATCTAGGGTAGGTGAAGTGATTCCGCAAGTCTCAGGAGGATTTTGAAGGCGCAATAAAGGACAAACACCGCGTCAAATAACAATCTCAAGACCCTACAAAGAGATTCTACCACCTAATATCCAGGTTACCTTATCAATGGCTACAAAAAAGCTCTCAATGACTAAGGTTGACATCTGAAATACGTTTATGAGTTTTACCCAGTCTTCATAATCAGAGGCAAAGATAAAGGATTCTCCATCCAATCTTCACGAGAGTTGGATTAATCGATTTGTTTGTAAAATTGGTTAAAAGCATTGATAGGGTTTGAAATTTACATAAACTCATCAATCATAGTGTACATCTCTAAGAAGTTTTGAGGTGTCCTCGATGAACTCAAAGCTCGTCTTTAGTCCCCTCGTTGGGTGATTATAGTGAGCGAAGGCATGCGGTGATCCCGCATATCTCTTCATGGTCACGCTGTTTCCTGAATCCTGCAACATTTGGCCATAAAATTCTCCTTCATCCCGTTCGAGATCAAATTCGGCGGTGACGATGTGCGCGGGAGGCAGGTTCTTCATGTTTGGGGCGAGCACTGGAGTAAGGATCCAGGTATTTAGAGCTCGCTCTTGCTCATCTAGGAATCGGTCTTAGCAGAGAACGGGGCACTTTTCAGGGGACAATAACTTACCAGGATCTTCTCCAAGCCAATACTTCAGAAACCACTGTTCCCGCCCTAACGGACCCCAAGGCAGGTCTGCAAAGAGACGCGCGCTCTCGTACGGACAATTTTCCGGCGTCAGCTCCTTGATCTTGGTGCTGCAGTAGCGCATGTCCGTCGCTGGCACTATCATCATGTGGAGTTTAATATCCACGCCCTCATCTCTTGCAAAATGTGCGAGCACGGCCGACATTTGACCACCAGCCGACAGCCCACCGAACGAGACACTTGTGGGATTAATGTTCAATGACTGAGCATTGTCAATCGTCTGTACCAATTGTCAGCTTGATGCATCGGTCAAAAGGGTCACTTGTCTCACCCATTTTACTGCATCCCAGCAATCATAAATCGCAGCTGGGAACTTTGCCTCTGGTCCCATTCGGTAATCCACGTCAATCACCTTAATGTTGGACTTATTGCAGATATGCCGACACCATGCTGCCTCAGACTTGAGACCTCCCAGCACCCAACCACCTAATTTTATTAGATACTGGCGTCATGATATTTTAGAAGAGAGAAGAACTTACCTCCATGGAAATTAAGGTGAACTGGAAAGGGACCTGGTCCCTCAGGTGAGTAGATTCTCACCGTAATCTCTCCGGTCGGTTTTGAGACGGGAATTTGACGGTCTTCAACGTGAAATACTTCCGGACCTGAAAGCGGCATGAGAACAAATTCGTGAGCGTATTTAGATGGAATTACCTGGACATGTTGGGTACGTGAAGCTGTACTTGGCAGGATCGGCTCTGTAATCCTCCAAGGTAACTTCATCTGCGCGAACCATTGAGCCTCCGTGGTTGTCCCAAAGAGCCCGCCATTCCGGATCTAGCCCTTTGTATTGATGAGGGGGGATTTGCAAGCGTCCCGAGCTGGACAGCGGGATTGTGGCCGCTGGTACCGGTGTCGTAATGACGGTTGTCGTTGCACTTGTGATCGCAGTCATTTTCAAGAGGTGCTGGAGCAATATCGTGTATCTTGATGCGCCACAGAGTAAATGGTCGCGACTCAAGAGCCTTCAGATAAAGGCAAAAGTCATCGCCATTCATCCAGGGCCCCCTACGCCGTGGATTCCGCACCGGACCCGGTCGCGATGACGGCGTCGGCGGCGATTGGCGGCGTTGACACGGGCGATCTTTGGATCCACAACACCTATCGCGCGAGATAGGCCCGTGGAACGCCGCCTATCAACAACGCCATCGCCGACCCCGCGTTATCTCTCGCGTGCCATCCCAGCGCAACGGGTCTGGGGCCGCAGCTGCACGCCTCCAGTTCCCCGTGTTTTAAAGGCAGCTTCAAGTCATGCCATCTGTACATTGTATCCGTGGCTCAATTCGCTTCACAGAACTTCATACGGACGAGCGACAACTCTTTGAGGCTTTTTGAGTCGTACGATCAGTGCAATCTCAACACGTCCAAGATGGATATCGAGACGAAGAATACAGCCACCAACAATACTGGTGACGCTGCCAGTGTTGTAGATCACGACAAACAACCCGCTACCCCACAATGGCAGGGCCTTCGGAGAGTTCCCGACAAGCTACCATTGATTGCGCTCCTGATCCTCGTTGTCGAGGTACGAACCGTTTACTCCAGTGCAGACTCCAACTTACTAACCTTCGTCTCAGCTTGGAGAAAGATTCACCTACTTTGGACTGTCGGGTCCCATGCAAAATTACATCAAGTGAGTCCCTGGAGATATAACCTGCGCAAAGCGAACCTGGGAAGCTGACAAATATAGCAACCCATATGACCCGGAATCCGACCTCCCAGGTGCCCTTGGAAAGGGACAGGCTGTGGCTACAGCCCTAGGCAACTTTTTCAAGTTCTGGGCGTATGCATCTACCGTCATAGGTGCTATCATCGCTGGTAAGACTAGTGCACACCGGGATATAGACAGCAAACTGACATTTTCTAGACCAATATCTTGGCAAGTACAAGGCCATCTTGGTTGCATGCGGTGTCTACATCACAGGCCTCATTATTCTCGTCTCAACATCAACCCCATCGGCATTTACAAATGACGCTGGTCTTGGTGGCTTGATCGCGGCCATGGTCACTATTGGTCTTGGTACAGGAGGCATCAAGGCCAACGTTACACCTCTCTGCGCGGAGCAGTATACCAATTCTAGCCCCGTATTGAAGACGCTTGAATCTGGAGAACAAGTGATTGTTGATCCAGAGCTCACTGTTCAGAGACTCTTCATGTGGTGAGTTATCTCGGCAGACCCCCTAGGAATATTATCTGAAACACTTGCAGGTTCTACTGGGTCGTCAATATCGGTGCTCTATCGCCGCTGATCACAGTCAACATCGAGGCCCACCACTCATTTTGGCTGGCATATTTGGTCCCACTCATGTACGTCGCATGTTCTTGCTCCTGAGCAACAGCTAACTTGGAAATTTAGTGCCATCATTCTCTCCGTCGGTGTGTTTCTCCTCGGACGCAATAAATACGTCAAGATTCCACCCCAGGGTTCGGCAATCCTCGATGCTTGCCGAACAACTAGCATCGCCATTAAGGAGAAAGGTTTCGATAACGCGCGACCATCTGTGCTGCGAGAACGAGGTCATGACCAAAAGTACCCCATCGCTAGTCAAGAGCGATATACCGATGCTTACGTTGGCGATGTCCAGCGAGGTCTAAAAAGCTGCAAGGTAAGCATCACGATGTGCCACTCATTTTTTCGCTCTAAATGGCTAACACCACCCAGATGTTCTTGTTCTTTCCCTTTTATTTCATCGGCTGGAACCAGATGTGGAACAACTTGATCTCTCAGGCTGGACAGATGGCCCTTCATGGGACCCCCAACGATCTCCTGCAGAACCTGGACCCGATCGCACTTGTCATCTTTATCCCATTCTTGGATCGTGAGTTCGTCCCAAAAATTGTCAATTGTAAAGTCTAACCGTCCTTCAGTCATTGTGTACCCTTTCCTCCGAAAGCATAAGATCGATTTCGACCCCGTGACTCGAATCTTCATGGGCTTCATGTTTGCGTCCATGTCCATGGTATACGCATGCGTGCTTCAGCACTACATTTACAAGTCGCCGCCAAGCAGCATCCACGTGTGGATTCAAGCACCCAGCTACATTCTCGTCGCATTTTCAGAGGCGTTCGTCATTATCACGGGTTTGGAGTTGGCATTCACTCAGGCGCCTAAGAAGTAAGTTACTTACCAGCCGAAAACAGTACATGAGCTAACAAATTTAATCAAGCCTTCGATCTGTAATTTCTGCCCTATTTTGGTTGACTATTGCTGTCGCTGCTGCAATCTGTATTGCACTTGGACCCGTCTCACAAGATCCATACTTGGTGTGGATGTATGGAGCGGTTGGAGTGTCAGGATTTGTTGCCGGATGTACATTTTATGCCTGCTTCTTTCGCGGGCGAAAGAGATGGTCCGCGAGAGAGGAGGTTGTCATCGAAGGACAGCATTGAATGGTCGAATGGTGCTGATGGAGGGTGGTGATTTTAGCAATCGCGGCACTCGTCTAGACTTCAGATTACATATCTAATACCCGAATTACTCTTAGTCCTAGATCTAAAGATAAGAGATCTATTATATTATTGGAGATTTGGATTTCAAACACGTGGAAAGGTCTGATTTATTATTGTCGTCACTGGAGAACTGCGTCCTAGGCTTTTATTCTCATTATTTGATAACCACTTAGCGGTAACCCTATTCCGGCACCACAACGTCCTTGCTTGTGTCAAGCTCTCCTAGTCTTCGCAGATCCATGGGCTTCTCCAATAGCGGGATGACATAGGGATCGAAAGTCTTCCAGTATGGGTTTTCGAGGTGATATTTCTGGCTCTAAACCACGGTATTCGACATTAAAGGATATTCATGGAAGATAAAGCGAAGGAGGATAACATACACTCTCTTGTTCGTAGCGTTCAACAATAGTGAACGCACGGGGGTCCTTGAAATCCTGCATCACAAACCAGGAGATTGTCTCCTTGTCCTGAGAGTAGACGCGGCTAGCCTCAATGAGCTTTGCGGAGAGCTTGTTAATGCTCTCCTCATCGCTCTTGGCGTAGAGATGGACGACAATTGTGTAAACCATTGTATGATTGGAATGGTGTGATTGATCGATGTGGTTGTAGATTGCTTGGCGAGAGATTCGAAGAGGGGTTCTTGCGAGCCGCGCAGACATTTCTGACTGCGGTATATATACGTCATAATATCCTCTCTACAGTGCGGAGTACTCCACTCATGCTAGCACGCCGCATTAACACTTGTCATGATGCTAATGGAACTGATTCGTACATTCAAAAACACGTAACAGTGCGCTAGTCTTGATGCAGCCATCCTACAAGGAGGCGGAGACGGCAAAACCATGTCCCATGGCGGTGTGTGTGTTTCGCATGCGCTAGCGACAGGCCACTCCGTGTCCAGTCGTCTGATAGTGGCTTCCTCCTCGAGCCAAATCGAATCAGAGGCGTTTCAATCGCCTGTGGTATCCATTTTCGGGTCCATCGGATTACTAGATCCCCCGCCCGCTGTTTGGCCTGCTTCCAGGCCAGATTTCAAGATGGCAAGATCTCGTTAACACAATCTATCTCCTCAACCACCAGAACAAGTGTCCGCGGTTTAAGTATTTTGAAAATTATTTTTTACTGATTGATTAAATTTGACGATTTGAATGTATCCTAGGATCAAGCGAAGGTCCTTCTATGAACATAATCTCAGCGCGTTGAAGGACTCCGCATGCTCACTAGTCGCAACTTCGAAAATCATCTCGGGCCGATTGCTATCAAAGGGGTTGAAAATGTCCACCACACCATGAACACCATAGTTGTCGTATCCACTGCTATCTAAAATTGCACTGAAAGTACTATCGTTCAGAAAATTGGCTCGTAATGTTCTCCAATATACAATGAGAACTCTTTCACCCCCTACGGGGCTTGCCCGGCATATTGGTCTAGGCTACCAATAGCTGAGATCATTATATTCCCTTTCAATGTATCTGAGTTGTTTTCATAGCCATTCTGGTACTGCATGTCGGCTTTGCAGACGCTTCCCCTCATGATGATTTAAGCAGTACCCGACGTGATTGTTGTTGACGCCATGTCCAATACAACGCAGATAAGTTGCTAAATTCTGCCCACAGATTGAGTACAAGTGAAGAAATAAATCATCATTGCATAACAGATATATTTGAAGGACTCGAAACATGGCACTGATTAGTGAATGCTTTGATACAATAGATGTGGTAATACGAATTCAATTTCCAGCTCCTAAGACTTCAATCTAATTAACACCATGCTGATAGATCTGCTGCCCAAAGATATAAACTTATTACTCAAAATACCTGCTCAATATTGACTAATCTTCGTTAAGCCCGTCAAATGTAGCTTTACAACGCCCTTAGTTAGAATGGAATGTGCCTCCGCTAAGGGTCAATGTAGCCGTAATGGTCGTCTTCAATGCTGGGATCACAGAAGTGATTACCTCACCATCTTTTGTGATTGTGATGGTTTCTGCGGGTAGCAGTGAGGCGGCATTGAATGATACAACTGTCGGACTGGGCACACCTAGCCCAATAATGAATCCCACAAAAAGGTGTCCTAAAATTGCAAGAAACAAACCACCCAGTAAATGTTTGATAACTTCCTCTTCGTAAACAGTTGAGCTGGGCTTGATCCTAAACTGATCCCCAGAGAGCTTCTCCTGGGAAATTGCCTTAACCGCCTCTGACCCAGTAATCTTGGCATCAATCGAGCCAGGTGGTTCGAAAACCCCAGCAAATTCAAGGATTGGATTGCGAACAATTGGAACAACCCAGCCGGATAAGAACCCATGTCCATGATTCAATCCGTCGGCTTTGCGTGGTTGGAAGGATTGGCGAAGAAGCTCCTGCCTAATAATTTCCAGTTGCCGCAAGGTCAGGCTACGCCTTCGTAGATTCAAGGCAACCATGGGCAATGTGATACCGTAAGTATTTGCTGCTGCACCCAGGCTAAACCACGCTGCCCAGCCGCAGCCGACCTTTGTGCGGATGCAGAGGGTTTCCTGTTCTCGGAGAGCTTGAATGCCAAGATGGCGACATTTGGCTCGGAATTTATCCTCGTTAAAATAAAATGACTCTTGCATATTGAATAGCGTGTTCAACGGAATTACAGGCAACGGAAAGATGTGAATACTGAGTTAATATAGAAAATCGCAGTAGCTTCAAGTGATAGATATGTTGTAAGAATGGGCTCGTGCGGAAAATATCGCGGAAGTCTGGTACTGCCACGCAATGGCCAGGGATTCGTAGTCTTATATAGCCCCATACTTGTTTAGGTACATGTACACAGCCATCTATGGCAGCGAATAGCGAGGGGGAAATACCCATAGCATCATCTGCCATTTTTAGCCCCCAATGATAATTTGTATACGAGCACTTGTGTGATGTCAAACTTTGGCTGCCTAATTTCAGTGCACATCATCAACACATCAGGAATGCTGAGGCTGAGCATATCGTTCGGGTGTGACCGCCGATCGCGAGCATCGGGTGTCGCTGCTTACCTAAATACAGCCAACACTTGCTGACAATGGTGTCTGACCACTGCGCCATGGGCTCCTGGTGCCCATTGGCGAAGGCGCTGAGCGTCTGGGTTTGGGGAAGTACCAGCTAATTTGCCGCCAAATTCAAATCGCTGCTACCACCTGAGGTTTCATGGGTAATACCATTTTCAACCGCATCCGCCTATGCCTTGACACTATCGGGACAATCGATATAGCTATAACCTCTGAGCTACTCGTGGCTGTAAATACGCCAGAGACACAGCGAATTGAAGATGTGGTCTACAAAGCATATGTTATTCGTCTAGATAAAGAACCGATCTAGGCAAATACTGAAACCGCGTGCCAATTTGTCCAAAGTGTAGTGTTTATCCATTTGAACGGTGATGTACGTGCACATCTACAGCTAGACCAATGCTTGCTCTTACCTTTGAAAAGACGCCATTACTTTTTCAACGCCCTCTTCAAGTTTAAGCTTATATGGAGCCAGCTATTGCCGAGGTCACCCTGCCTGAGCTGGATGTAGTAATTGGACCAAGGGCCTAAGATAAATCCCAGTTAGATAGTAGGTACGGACAGAATACTGGTACATCACTTACCGCTTGTCTGAGGCCCATGGCAGTATTGGACATCTGCTGCTGGTTCAACGCCTTCTTCCTCTCGACTTCAGCTGCTGACTCCTGTTTCCGTCTGACCTGCTCGATCCAGTTGGATGTGGCTACACTGACGTCAAACTTGGGGGTGTCTTGGATAATGCCTAGCAGTAAGTAATCGTCGACGTCGCCTCGTCCTTGCTTGCACACGAGATCAAAGCGGAAGCTGCAATCTTGGAGAGCAAACGTCTGGCTGTCTTGCTTGAGCGTTTTCTTCGCATACGCCGTGTTAACTTGGCCGAGCTGGACGCTGCTGTCCTGGGTTAGCTGCTGCTCACTCATGATCAAGGCATTTGGCAGCGTTGTTTGTTGATCGGGTTGGCTCGTCAGTGGCTCAAAGCGAGGCCAAGGAAGCTTCATGTGCAATGTAGTGTCCTCCATCCCGAGAGGAGCGCTGGTTCGACGCCGGCCAAAGACATCATCTGTGAAGTCTCTGTAGCCGGATGTCTGGTCACTGAAGCGCCATGAAAGACAAATGTCATCTCCTTCCTTGATGTTGACCTTTTCCCCGAGCGATGCACCTTTCTTTAAGACACGCCACACTTGAGTTCCATCGTCATCAGACATTCCAGGAAGAAATACGCCTTGTTGGTTGCGAAAGACGATGAGTGAGGAGACAGGGGTAGACGGCAAGGAGGTTCGCATATCCTCAGACTTTCCATTTGCTTGCTGCAGTAAAGCATCAGTAACTCGGCCATGTCTAGCGCAAGGCATCACGAACTTACCGTATACTTCAAGATGCTCTCAGTTTCCAGGGGTTCTGATCGTAGAACAACTCGAGATTCGTGACACAGGGCTTCGTCATACGGCGCAATGATACTCCATACCGTGCTGGCAAAGTTCTCGTTGTACGTGGTGCCAAAATCGGAGTTTCCCACCTTATTGGAAGCATATCCATAGATTTCTGGAGCTCGGTAGCTGTATTGGTGCGGTCAGCGTTGGAACTTGTTTGAGGCCTCGTGTGATCAAGTCTACCTTCTTGGAGAGAACAGTGGCTCTAGTTCGGAACCGACAGGCTGAGGTGTGCCCCAAAAGGTATTGTTGATGGCCATGGCTCGTGGGGTAGTATACCACATAGGTCTGTGTCCGAGATAATACTGGGGAGGTGACCAGGTGTCGTTCTGGGCGCTCTCCTTGAGGTACGAGAGTGATAGGCCGTTGTTGGGAGCCGTCAGCCTCAAACGGACTTTCTTGTCTAACGAGTCGGAGAACTCTAAGTACTTGCTTAGTACAGGCACAGCTCCGGCAAAGATGGCCTTGACGTCTTGGAGTCCGTCCATGCTAGAGATTGCGTCCACCATCAAAGTAAGTGAGTCTCTCTGTTGCGTTCATCTTAGTATGTATTATCAAGATTGAAAATCCGGTGCCCAAAGATGCTTACCTCAATGACGCGCCAGTTGGTATAGTTTCCAACCGAGGGCACCCATTCTGTAGGACTAACACAAGAGTCAATATGCACTCAACGCTGGGGGAATGACGTATTGTAATACTAACGTGGATGCGAGGAGAGTATCACCTCCCAGGGCCTCAAAGAAGTGCTGCTCAGAGCGATCGCTCTGTGTCTCAGATTTAGATGTTGCGCTTCCGGACTCATTGGTATGCTTGACCGAAGCGTCGACCCACGGCGTTGTGACAGCTACACCGACCGATGTCTTGAAAGACTGCTTCTGTTCCTGCTCCGACGTTGTCGTCTTCTCGTCCATGATCTTGAGAGTCTGTAGACGCCCGCCAATGGTGATTCGATTGGAAAACAGATATCCAAAGTCACGCTGTAGCGTACGCAATTCCCTGATATTCTTGTTCTTCCGAACCTTCTCAATAGCTGCTTTGAGCTCTGGTGTTGCTTCCAGAGTTGCGGCATGCAGAAACACGTCCGCTCTCGGACACTACACGCGTGGTCAGGAGAGGCCAATGGGGCTTCTACGAGGGTTACGTACCAGATACTTGCCGATCATCGTCTTCTGATACGTGTTGGAGGATTTGGCGGTTGATACTGAGTTTGAACTTGCAAAGCCAGCGCTAACTGATGCACCAAAGCCGCCAAATCCACCAGTAACAGACCCCTCGGTCGACTGGGCACTGAAATCGTTTGTTGCCATGCTCGTCTCAAACTCGTGAGAGCTAACCAAGACGTCGATGCGCGAGCTATCGTTGACACTGAACGAGGGACGCAGCTTGGTCTCCTGGGCAGACTTGATGACGGAGTCGCCGTCTTCGATGGCAGGCGCCTGATCGCTGCCATCTTCCTGACTCTCTGTGTTGAGCGAGCTGTCGTCCTCGTTGCGGCTAATCACCAGAATATGGGAGGATTTTGGGGCAGCCCGTGTTGTCTTCAGTTGGAATGCTGTCGACAAACGTAAGCATGGGTGTTTCCTTTAATGCTTAATGCTTCTTAAGTCGGATATAGACTCACCAGGTCGAGGAGCACGAGTGATGCGGTTCTTGGCACGGTCAATGCACCAACCATACATGGCGCCACAGTTTTCAAGTACTTGCTCCCATTCATCAGCAGATAGCTGGCCCGCATGCCTGGATTTGAAAGTTCAGCAAGTCGTCTCATCCAAGGTCAGGGATCCTCACTTGTCTTGATCACCCAACCCTCCATCAACCTCGATATTGTCGGCTTGCCAATTCCTCTCTGTCGATTGGTATGGTTTGGCAGTTTTAGGCGGCGATTCGAGGAATAGCCCAACTCCCTAGACAGGTCAGTTTGTTTTCTTCTTTGGAAGTTAAGGGAAGTGAGGCCCACGAGATCCTTTGCCTCGCCAATCTTTTCCTTTTCGGCCATAGCCGCTGCCTTCTCAGTCGCAGTTGGCACCTTCTCTTTTTCCACTGCTGTTTTGTCTTCCTTTGATCCATCACTCACGCCATCGCCTGATCTCCCAGTGACCGCGGTATCTGTCTTGGTGTCTGCCTTGGCCTCAGAAGTGCCAGAGGTCCCGGAAGTCCCAGAAGTCCCAGTGACGCCTCCTTTCACTTCAGTTGTTTTCTTCGGCCCTTCGTTGTCTTGAGACAACGCGACACCAGACAGGGTCAGTCGTTGCTTTCCCGATAGTGTTCTAGTTGAAGAAGCACGGAGAACTCACTCGGAGTAGTTTGCGATTTCACTGGTTTGGTACTCATCTTAAAGATTCAAGGAGGAGTAAAAGTTGTAAAAATGGTGTAAAAGAAGGTGCAAAGATAATTTGGAATTGTATTGTTTTGGAATTGTATTGTTTTTTAGTGAAAGAAGATGATAGTGTGGCAGAAGCCAGCTTCATATACTCAGAGATCACAGCTCAGACCCGGTAGCGTACTTCCATCTTCACAAGAACCCAGTGCTGTGAGAATTGACACTTCGTGATGACTTCTAAGCTACCAAGTATGCAATGAATATCTCGGCCAGCGCCTATTTCTTGACAAACACAGCTCATCTCCTGATTTATGGGTGGCAGCCAGCCACTTTCAACGCCGAAACCGATAGCTGGCATGTGGTGGCGGAGCCTAGCTGGTTTCCTGCAGCTGAACGAGTGGTGGCGGAGAAAAGGAAAAGAGACAGGGGCTTGTTTTTCGTCATACGACCAGGCCGTCCAGCTGGCCACTTTCAAAGTCTAAGCAATATCGTGAGCTGGAATGGAGAACGCTGCAGTTTTGACACGAATAGAATTCAGGTGCATCAGAAGTATCAATAGTTTGAGTTCTAGAAACTCTTCCAGTCTGATTGTGGTCTGACAATGACAACTCGCCTCGAAAACCGTTTGGAATGCAATCCCCATTTCAGCTGCAGGGTGAGACGCCACGTTTTATCCCAGCTCGCCACTGATAGTTCTTGAGCTATACACACCATCATACAGGTTTTCTTTTGTTGCGGTTAGCGGGGTTGCATATCCATCCCTTCATGATGTATAAATCCATTCCTTTGGTTGCAACGTATAAGCCCATCTCCGCCTCCTCAGAGTGACCAGAACCTCGCTCATCACTCACTCCTCATCACTTTGTTATGCTCAGGAAAATCATTCTTTCAAAATTTACATTACTTGCCACGATTCACCATGAGTATGATACTAGCCCCCTACAATGATGCCATGCGCATTGGGCAAGGGTACGTTAGATGTTCAGTTCACTCTCGTTGTCCTCATAGGCTAACGTTCCATCTGCAGCTTTAATTCTTACAGTGGGTGCCCTCTTCTAATACTGATGGGTTCATGTTCTGAATATTCTTTACAGCTCATGAGCTATGTATCGACGGAGCCGTTATGGTCAAGTCTGCCGAGTGGGGTGAACAGAACCAGACGAAGACCATCGAGAGTCCTGCCCAGGTGTGTCCTCCGACAAGCTGGAGATGCCATCATCATCTAACCTTTTCAGGTTGTCTCGTACTCATCCAGAGTCGTCGAGAAACTCAGCGACGTGGTGGAGGGCATGAATGTCTCGTATTGCTCGTCCATCAAAAAAGGCACCGTTGCCGTTAGCGGCTCAAGCTCGACTATTGATGAAACTACCTTCAAAGCCGCTGACCTCAACATTGTCGTGACCGTCAAAGTAACCAATCAGACAACGGTCATCAAAGAAAACGCGGAGTTTCAAAACATTGACGGCATCGAGCCCGGGTCCACGCTCTTCAACGAGTCGTACGGAGACTCTTACATCTCGGGGTTTATCCAAGGCGGAGAGTTCACAGGCATCATCTCCATCAAGGTTCTGGATAGGACTCAAGTTGAGTCCACAGTCAAAGCCATCAAGTCGGGCATTGATTCCAAGGAGAAGACGGCAGCCACGGAACTGACTCTCAACACCTACGGCTCTGACTCTTCCTCCAACCTCGCCGCCGTATTGAAAAACACTGAGAGCCATGTCAGTGTTGCATGGATGGGAGGTGGTCAAGTCAAAGATGGTCGGTCTGCTCCTTTTACGCTTCGATTAGACTAAATATAACTAACCGAGAAAACAGAGACTACACTTTGGGATGTCGACTCCGTCTTTGCAGCCGCAGCCGCGTTCCCAAAGAGGGTTTCCGAGTGCCCGCAGCGTACTTGGGCCATCCTTACCAAGTACAGGTCAAACAAGTCCTTTGTTAAATGGTCACACAACAAACTCTTCAAGGCCCTTGAATACGACCAGGTGAGCAGCTACACTGCGGAGCTGTTCGACAGCTACATGGACTACAAGATGATTTTGAAGAATCTCCAAAGAATCGTTGACGATCAAGATGGCTTTGAGCCTCGGCTGGGGGTCAAAGACGCCCTCGACACGTCCATGGAGACTCTTCTAAGCGTTCGCTCCGCCTTGCGAGAAGAGCAGACAAAGATCATTGAAGCCATCAACATCCTCAGCCTTGATCCAGGGGTTCTCAAACGTCAAGGCAACTGGTCAGCAAGTCGACGCTCGGATAAAGTCGCTTCCATCATCAAGCGGGCGTTGGGCAAGTGGGCAGATGAAGACGCAGTTCCAGTTCCCATGGCTAACGTGACCCCGGCTACAACACCATCTGACACTGACGAGTTCCCCACAAACCAGACGGCACCCAAATCTGCCGCTCCAGAGCTGAACTTCAACTTCGCCACTTTGATGCCGGCCGAAGTGTGGAAAGACGTCATGCCGGTGCCCAAATCCAACTACAATTCAGTCTCTGCGGCACCGTCTCTTGGAATACAGGCTCAGCTCGCCCTGAGTGGCTTCATTCAGGCACCGACATCTGACGATGCCGACTGGGCTACCAGCAAGATCGAAGTCACGCAGAGCTATCAGGCCATGAAACAAGAGCTCGAGAAACAAAGAGCCGAGGTCAACAAGCTGCGGGCCGAGTGCGACGCCAAAATCTCGGAGGCAATGGCCAAGACGCAACTAGCAGAGGCGAGCCGTGATGATCTGAACAATGTATTGACAAGCAAGCTACAGGCCAAGGATGATGCCGTCCGCGAGAGTCAAAACGCCAAGGTCGCCCTTGAGCAGCAACTCACCGACGTCAAGGGACAGCTTCAAACTCGAACAGTGGAAAAGAACGAGAGTATCAAGGAAAGAGACACCATGAAGCAGAACTGGCTCTCCACTTCCAGTCAGCTTGATGCTGCAAAGGGCCAACTCATCCCCGGAGAACGCGAGAAGTTGCACATCTTTGACGTTTGCTATGGACAGACGTGGGGCCTTGACGGTGTCAAGGCGAAGTGTTACACCGCCTACGACCAAGGACAGTCAATTCTGATCAACAACGATTTCTTTGGTCCTGATAAACAGCCAAACGTAAGGAAGACGGCAACCTTTGTCTATCGGCGAAACAGATCTGGACCGATTAGAGTCAAAAGCGCTTGGGAGGGTGAAAGGCTTGCCTTTGACTGAAGTGATTCTACTATAAAATGAATGGATACTTTGATTGAGTCTTGAAGGTGGAGAACATTTGCGCTGGAAGTCATCATTTAGGTATTAAGTTTATAAAAAAATGGCCGGCGGTTAGAAGTACTTGTTTATTGAAACCCAGACACATGAGATCAGTTCTGTCTACAAAACGTGAAATGCCGAAGCGCACGGTATGCCTCAGCATCTCAGTCTTTGACTAACCTCCAGTCAGTCTGCTGTCGTGAGATCTGTTAGTTAATAGCAGACAGAAACAGTACAACCCCCTTCTATACAGAAGCGGGGCCAGTGGGGAAGGGTGTGCAGAAAGCTGATGAAGGCTACGCGGGCTGAGTCGGGCTGAAGAAAAAATTAGAGATGCGACTCCTGTACTCATTATTAATAAGCTTTCTAGTAATATTTATTTTATTTAGATTGCAGATTATTATCATGCCCTTACAGTGTCCAGTACATGCGAATAGCGCCACCCGTCTTTAACGCTGAGTATTGTCCAAACTTGTGCTACAATGGCGAATCCTCACGCGTCTTTACGAACTGATTTGCTGGTGGTTCAATTATAATACATATTTCTATATTATTAGAGTCCATAATCGCATCATCTCTTTAATGTTTAGCACCCTATTGTCAACTGCATCGTCAATGCCAAGACCCATGACACCATCGCTCCAAATCAGGCCAAGGTTTATCTCGACGTTACATTGCCGGAGTGGCCGGACGCATACGGGCCGTATGGCCGCTGTGAGGCGGGGTTTCTGGGGTACGGCCAGCGCCATTGAATGCGGAGTTAGCGTCAAGCCTCGGGAACCGGGGCCACTCATACTTTATCCCCAGAACATGTGAGACAGTGCGAGGGGTATTTTCGTCTTCTCAACCCAATTGCGCACCATTGCGTCCCATTGCGCATCATCAACAGCTTCAATCACTCTGCTTCGCCATCCATCATGTCTTCTGACGCGACCGACCAGAAGCCCGTCATCATTGTCGGCGGCGGCTTGGCTGGTTTGGTAGCCGCCTTCGAGCTCGGCGTCCAGCGCGGCATCCCCACCATCATCGTTGACCAGGAGAATGAAGACAATCTCGGCGGCCAAGCCTTTTGGTCGCTGGGTGGCCTGTTCATCGTCAACAGCGCCCAGCAGCGACGCACCGGCATCAAAGACTCGCGCGAATTGGCCATGCGCGATTGGCTCGGAAGCGCCCAGTTCGATCGCGCCGACGGTGAGGACCACTGGCCGATCAAGTGGGCCAAAGCATTCGTGGATTTCGCCGCCTCCAAAGATGGCGAGGAGGGCATGGAGGGCTACGTCAAGGCGAGGGGACTGGGCTTTCTGTTCAATGTCGGCTGGGCCGAGAGAGGAGATGGTAGAGCTGACGGCCATGGCAATTCGGTGCCGAGGTTTCACGTCTCATGGGGCGCGGGGCCAGAGGTGGTCAGGATCTTCCGGGATCCCGTTCAGAAGGCTGCTGCCGAGAAGGGGACAATCACATTCAAATTTCGCCACGCCGTTGACGAGATCATTGTCGACGAAAAGGGACAGGCAGTCGGCGTACGAGGAAGGGTGTTGGAGGACGATAAGCAGGCCAGGGGAGTCAAGACATCGCGGGTCGAGGCGGACAAATTCGAGCTCTACGGATCGGCAGTTTTGGTCGCATCCGGCGGAATTGGAGGCAACGTCGAGGCCGTGAAGGCTGCTTGGCCCGTCGACCGGCTGGGACCCAAGGTCCCCAAGAACTTCGTCATCGGTGTACCCGCGCATGTGGACGGGCGGATGATCGGAATCACCGAGTCTGTCGGTGGAAATATAGTCAACCGCGACCGGATGTGGCACTACACTGAGGGCCTCCGAAACTGGGACTCAATCTGGCCCGATCACGGCATTCGCATTCTTCCCGCGCCTTCATCCCTCTGGTTGGATGCCACCGGCAAGCGACTGCCACCTTACCTATTCCCAGGCACCGACACGCTCGCAACACTGAAACGGATTTGCAGCACTGGATACGACTACTCATGGTTCATCCTCGACCAAACCATCATCGCCCGCGAATTCGCTCTCTCTGGCTCGGAGCAGAACCCCGATCTGTCGAACAAAAGCATCATCCAATTCCTCCTCCAGCGCGTCTTTGGCAGCAAGGGAACGATACCCGTGCAAAACTTCCAAAAGCATGGCGAGGACTTTGTCATTCGCGACACGCTCGAAGAACTCGTGAAAGGGATGAATGAGCTAGCCAAGGGATCCGACGGCCCTGTGCTAGATTTTGACGAGATCAAGGAGACCGTTGAAACCCGAGATGGCCAGATGGATAACCCCTACTCCAAGGACGCTCAAGCGATGCTCATCAATAACGCCAGATTGTACTGGCCGGATAAGAGGAGCCGTGTCGCACCACCACACAAGCTATTAGATCCCGCTCATGGCCCGTTAATCGCAGTGCGACTGAACCTGCTGACGCGCAAGACACTGGGCGGCATCGAGACAAACTTGAGTAGTAATGTCATGAGGGCAGATGGGTCACGATTCCCGGGACTATATGCGGCAGGCGAGGTTGCCGGGTTCGGTGGAGGCGGTGTTCACGGATATAACTCCCTTGAGGGGACTTTCTTAGGAGGGTGTATCTTTTCAGGGAGAGTTGCTGGAAGAGCCATTGCAGAGGAGGTGCTAGGTCATGCGCCACAGGAAACCGTACCACCAGCAACACGATCGCTCCTTTAAAAAGGGCTGACGTCAAGGTATGTTGACCAAAGTCAAGAGAGCATATGTTTGAGTCTGACCAGGTCGGTCAATGCGCGTAGTTGAGTATATAATGCCATCATTGCTAAGTCTAGTTATAAATGTTTCTTTATCACTTGAGTCTATTGTTTACACCCTTCTCCAGTCGCCGACTATGAATATTTGACGGCATTCATTCCATATACGTCTTCTGTAGGAGAGATCGATTGGCCATGTATATGAAATGCATTCCTTATAGCCCATACCACATTAAATACCCAAGCTCCGTTGAGCCTCGTTGGCGAGAGTAGAACGAAGACCTCTATATCAAGACAAACCAGTCGGCAGCCACCAGTAGCTACCAGAATCTGTCGGAGTCGTGGGGTCACACAACAGCCCAATAACCTGTTTTGCGATACACAATTGGTCTGCTCAATTCTGCAGATCAGCTATGTCGCAGTTTTCTAATTTTAGGGTTTCAGCTTTCGAAAGGGCACATTTGCACTTTCATTTATGCATAAATCTCTTCCCCGCTTCTGAGATCTCGCCGTTCTTTTCGTCCCTGATTCCCACCTCTCCAGACTGACCTATCTACACCTGGCTGTATCCACTGCAAACATGGCGAGCTATACACCTCTCGCCCACTTGCCACCCTACCCTGAGCCATCCCACGGTTCTCAAGACAGATCGGAGCCCGAAAATCACTCGACCCCGCCAGAGAGCCTGATCGAACCCTCGCCACCTACTCCTCTATCGCCAGAGCCAGAGCCAGAGCCAGCCGAGTCAACTGAAACCATCAACCAACCTGAGTCCACCCACAATTTAATCGGCTCTTGGTGGCTTGAGTTATCTTCGCTTACTATCTGCCTCACCTCTTTCGCAGCGATCGTATATCTCCTCATTGCCTTCGATGGTCAGCCGATATCGGAATGGACCAAGTTTCCACTCTCCTTGAATGCACTTATCTCTATCCTCTCTGGAATCTCTAAGGCTTCCCTTGCATTAGTTATCAGTATGTGTCTGTCTCAGGCTAAGTGGAACTGGACTACGAGATACTCGGAACCCCTCATCACCTTTGAGCGGTTTGATGCAGCCAGTCGGGGAGCCTGGGGAAGTCTTCGCCTCATAGGAACCTTTTTACAACACCCGTAAGTCTCGTCCTTTAAGATCTGTTGCCTTTTCTAGACATTATACCTGGTGGAATATCCAGCTAACAGTACTCGTAGTCACTGGGCTTCTTTGGGAGCTTTAACAACTATCATCCTCCTCGCGTTTGAGCCTCTGATCCAGATTATTCTCACCTTTGAAGATCAACCGGTAACCGTGAATGGCACTGAGCACGCCCAAGTTCCGAGCATAGATGGTACACAAGCCACAGAAGCAACAGCATTCATTGGCCGGTCTTCCCTCTTGGACGCTGGGATCTGGACTATCCTTGAAGGCTCTTGCGCAATGGGGTTTATCCCGTTCCCCGGACCGGATGGCAAAGAATCTAAGTACCCCTTCGGGTGTGGTTCGAGCAACGTCCGGCCAGATATGGGTATAGCAGCTGCTATTTGGAATGGGTTCTCGCCACTTATTACGAAGCAGAACCTGTGGCCTACTTTTACTTGTACGACAGGGAACTGCTCGTGGGACAATTTCGCCTCCATTGCAATTTGCTCTAGTTGCCATGATCTATCTGAGCATGTCAAAAAGACTTCCCGAGTCATCACGGTATCCGGCATTTCCCTACCAGGGGGCTACTTTGATGATCCCCCAGATGTCAGCAACAACAGCCCGGACGCAAATTTAGAGATGTCTGATCAGACATTATCCATTACGAAGTATACGATCCCTGAGGTTAGTCTCCAACTATCTAATTACAATGGAAAGTCACGGTGTGCTTCAGAAACAGACCTGTGCCCCGACACATATTTATCGGCAAAGTTCACAACAAATCCCGGCCACACAATCTCCTTCCGCGAGCTCAACACGTTGATTCTAGCAACGCAGTTCCTCCAAGCAAATGAGAGCTGGCATGATAACGAAACTACCTGGGAGGACACCGCTGTCACAGCCCAAGAATGCAGCCTGTTTTTCTGCATCAATGAGTATGAGACCATTATCGAGAAAAGTATCCTGCGCGAGCGAGTCAGCTCTTCTTGGAACATCAGGACTCCTGCATCTTACGATTCCACCATCAAGGAAGTTGGAGAGTTCATGGCATATGCGAACTATACACTGGACATGAACGGCGCATGGCCAGAACTTACTGATCTCCAGATATCTATACCTAATCAAGACTACTCGTCACGTGCAGGTAACCTTTCCCAGCAATCATTCAACATCACGCAGGCATCCATCATGTCGTTGCTTAAGACCCTCAAAGATGGGTTTGGCCTAGCAGATTGCACGTCCAACTGTACTACTAACACAACTATATACCCTGCACTGGGAAGCTCACAACCGTCTAGTCTCATGAGCGGACTGGGCGAGACCAACAATGTATCCTTGACGTTTGAAACCGTGGCCTTAAGCCTGACAAAGTGGATGCGAGATCGAGAGTTCTCCACAACATCGGTAGTTCATGGCGACGCTACGATGTTTGTTGTTATTACTCGCGTCAAGTGGATATTTCTGGTATTTCCAGCTGTGACTTTGATTTTGGGCATCGTGTTCGCTGCACTGTCGATCAGGGAAACGCATCGGCTGAAGAGAGGGGCTTGGAAAGATAGTGCGCTTGTGACGCTTGCCTGTGCGCCGACTGGAGAATTTAGGGATAGGCTGCAAGCAGCGGTTGCTACAGGGAAGATCTTCGAGGTTGGGAGAATGGCAGAGGTCATGATGGAATACCGGGATGGTCTTGGGAATTTGGTGTTGAAGAAGGAAGAAGACCAGCCGAGAGTGTGAGTGGTCAACATAGATGTTTGCAAGGTGGAACTACGGGATTTTGACTTTGTGCCAGCAACTTGTTCACCTCGACGGAGCAGACGGCCGTTGACCTAGTGCACAAGGTTGAGAAATATATTAGTCTTCTGATTTCAGATTTACATTGAGTTTAGTCTTTTCCCCACATATATCTAGTGGGAAATGTAGCCGAGGAAGAAAATGAAACGTCATAATTAGCCACATTAAATTGTGCGACGAGTATTCCGTTTGAGTGTCAACGCCAGTAACAGATTGAATCCCGATGCGGATTGATCTACCGCGCTCTTCCGCAGGAGAGGGTTCAGTTGGAATGGAGAATCTACTTAGTCCATTGATCTTATCCGTCGAGACCTTCGTGTTTGTATCTGGGAGTGGGACATCATCGTCACTCTATTTTATTATCTTGGCTATCCGCGGAAATGTCGCAAATATCGACACCAACTTGAAGAGCGTCCACGCAAAACATAAAGCACTCATCTCTTTCACGCCGCCTCCGAGTGCATAATACCCGAGATGAAAGAAGAGAGTTTTAAGGTCTCATCGACAAACGGGCGAAAGGTACGTTCGTAAGCGTCTAGCGCCGTGGCAGGACGCTCGCCCTCTTCGAGCTTGCTCAGTTCACTTGCGAAAATATAGGCGCCAGTGACGGCCAGCGAAGTGCCCATTCCCGTGAGAGGTGTCAGGGCGTAGGCGGCGTCTCTGAGACAGACGACACGCAACGTGGACCATTCGAAATGCGGATCTGTTGAACGGCGTGGAAGTAAATATTGTGTATCACTCGGTCGGGAGGAGGGATGCAGGAACAGTCGTAGACGTAGATGTGGTAACAGTCGTAGATGCGGTGGCCTCGGGGCTACAAATCGTGCTTCCCGGGATGGTGGTTCCAGGAATGGTCCGTTCATTATAAGTAACGATCAGACGCGTACGGCCAATCATGGTTTCCGACGTGTCGTAAGTATAAATCTCCGGGACTGTAATGCCAGCGATGGTGATAGGCGTGCAAGTGGTGGTGGGCAACGCGGTGGTGGTATCAGTGATCGCCTCAGAAAGTTTACACGGGCCGGCCAAGACTTGGGTCGCAGTCAGGGCGACGATGAGAGAGGTGATGCTCTTGGGGAAAAACATATTGATGTCGTGATGAACGCAGAAAGGTGGTTCAAGGAGATTTCTTTTCCCATACCCAAGAGATGGAAGGTCACTGATATAAAAACCAGTCCTTTCGATGCTCGGGACTCGGCTAGCAAAATACGAGATTAAATCAATAGTCTTGATGCAAGTAGCAATGGTGTGGGCGTTAGATCCAATAATAACCCCGATTCCGCTTTTAGCGCCTTGCTCAGCCCCTCCCGTATGCGAGACTATTGTTTTGATAATTTCTTCAACGCTACAAACGGAAATAAGCCTAACGCAAAGAAGCTGTGATGCTTAATTAATGAGTCCCAGAAAATAATATACACGATAGACACGAATAAACTTATGTACGCTGCCCTACCAAGCTGTTGCAGTAGCTCTTGTCTTTCATTTTCCATTCTTTCCTAGCGAATGCATAGAAAGCATACTATCAAGTGTTTGAGCAAAGGGAATTTAATAAATTGTACAGGTATTTCGTAGTCTATTTTAGAAGAAAAAAGTTGTGTTTTCTTTTCGGCTGGGTCAAATCCAGCACAAACCATCACTGCACTACGCATTAGCGGAGTGTTCATTCCACTTCTACCGTAGCCGGCAATGCAATAGGCTAAATCATCTATTTGAAAACATGTCCTGTTTTCATTCCCATCTGAGTGCTGGATCAAAATAAAGGGCATGATGAGCCCGAAACCAAAATGGGCTTTGGTTCAGTCTTTTATAATACAGTAAAATCGAGATTTAAAGAATTATACACTGAAATAAATTGCACTCTATGGTAGTAGGCGAATATGTCTAATCCACTAATTTACCCGGCGTCGCTTTGAAGCAGAATTGCCCAGGCTAGCCTCCGGGTTATCATGCTCATGAGATCGGACCCTGGCCTCTCTTATTTGTTGCGTCTCAAAATCGTTGTCAAAATTCTTCATTGCATCAAGACCGTCCCGTAATTGTTGCAATGACAGCTCGGCGTTCTTTGAGATAGCTAGTGCTTGAGAGATTCGGACAACATTTTTTATTTGCCGCCCATTCAGTTCACTCGACGCTAGTTCTTCAAGTGCATGATCCATATCAGATTCGGTTTGAAGCTTAAAGGATGCTTTTTCGAGGAAGTTACGCCACAGGGATTTGCGACTGAACGAGTCCAGCGGAGGATAGTAGATCGCTAGCTGGACGCGAGACCTGAAGGCCCGGTCAAACGCATCGATGCGATTTGTCGTGAGAAAGAGAATGCCCTCGTAGTATTCGAGAACTCTAAGGAAGACTATTCAGATATAGTTAGCGGAATCGCAGCATTACTCGTGGGAACGTGTTGAATGCAGACCTGAAACTAAGCTATTCCTTGCCAAGTCTGAAACAGTGCGCTGCTCTAAGAACACGTCTGCCTCATCTATCAGAGCTACTGCCTTCCACTTCTCGGCAAGTTGAAAAGCCGATACGAGACCCTCCTCGACCGAGTCAGCTGTTGATCCAATTGTACTCGCATCGATTCTCAGAAGAGGTTTCTTGCAGTGGTCAGCTATACTCTCTAAGGCTTCGTTAGCTAATTAACGTGGTAATAATCGATGCTCACTCACCTGCGGTCAACGTCTTTCCAACCCCAGGCTCCCCGTGAAGAAGGAAGATAGTGCCCTTTCCCTTGCCTTTGATTATATCGTCAAGCTCCAACTCGGAACTGTCGTTGTGGAAGCGAACTAGTGACAGAATGATGTCCTTGTAGCTTTGTTGCAGCATCAAGGACGACGCAAAGACGTCATCATCAAAGTCGATTAATTCTATACAATCAAGGAAGAAATACCCCCATCTCTTCTCGTTTGGAGCGAAACCGGGAATTTCATGATTGCAAATGATATACTGCTCATCCGTCAATGATAGGTTAGTTGTCGACTCGTCCAATATGTATTGGTCGTGGTCGGGCTCTAGGTATATATCGTGACCTGGCCTTGCTTCGAAAAACGTCTTAGGGTCTGTAATGATGCGCCCCTTGATCTTCCCTCGGTGCGAGTCAGCTCAAACCTTCAAACTCAAAGATGGTTACATACCCAGGTTTTCTGAATTGGGAAATAGTCATCGATGCCTAACATTGTCGCATTCCGATCTTTCCCAAGCACGTCCGCAACGCCAGTATATTTTCGGTAATGAACCCCTTGTAAGGAAATATACTTTCGACCTCGAGAGAGAAGTTCTTGTCGTATTTCCTCCTGCTCGTCGTGGTATTGCAGAGGGAAGACATTCAGAGCAGTCAACTCCTTGTAGCCATTAAAATACCTGATGTTGCAAGTCATCTCAGCGTATCCCAGGCTCAATCCATCTGTATCAAAGGAATAACCTTGAATAATCCATTTGTGATTCAAGACGCACCACGGCCTAATGCATTGACAAGACAGAGTCATAGACTTGAACAATATGACCCGCATACACCTAATGGTGATTGACGGTGGGATGTACACTAGCTCGCCCGGTTTGAAGACTGTCCACAAATTGGCGAAATCCATTGAAGGCTTGATCTGTTGGGGTTCAACGTTGACCGCGTGAGCAAAAATGGCGGTGTTGAGTTCTTGATGCATATGCTGAAGGAGAAATGATATGTGGAACTGAGCCTCAGTGGCCGGTTGAAGCATCATTCCATGCCCGAATAACTCGTTGCGGAAGTGGAACAGGCAACGAGGCTCACCATGAATGATGATATGTTTGACGTCAGTATTGACGTCTTTGAATTCAGGGATGATATGCTTCAGGGCAATTTTCATGAACGGCGAACGGATCTCGGTTTCTGTGCGCTCCATGTCGCCTTTCAAAGTCCAGTACCTTGTCTTGACTATGGCAGACATGTCTTCCTTAGAGCTGTATTTCTTGCCTATATTCTGTCGTGTTCCACTCCTCAGGCGAATTTTATTGCCTTCGGAGTTGAAGACGGAGTCGAATTGGTTGAGTTCGCATTTCATTCCAGCGCCATCATTAGCTATTTGAGGGTGGACTGGTCGAACCTGTTGGGTATACTCGGCAAAGGAGCCAGCCGAGTTAAAAATCGAATTGAACTGCAAATCATCATCCATGGTGATTACTAGTCATGTAATTGTGATTCCATGAATACAAAAAGAATGCTCTAAACGCAATCGATGGTGAAGATGGAATGCCGGAATTCGATCACGTATTTATTAGGCTGACTCCCTGCCGATATTTCCATTTTCCAGCAGCAGGAGAACCTGACACAGGAGAGTCAAAGCGACCGCTACTTGGACGAGGCAGCACTGGTGGGATTGTCACACGTCCGTGCCTTACAGGCCACGGATGAGACACGAAACATGGAGGCATGTTAGTGTGGAAATAAAGGCACGTGTTACCAACTTGACTGGAAAATGATCCCATTATTGGTTGCCTGTTTCAGACGCCTAACGCCCAACGCGCCCACTCCGTACCAATAGTCATATTTTTGCAGGGGCCTCCGCCTTGACCGAACTCTGCGCTTTGGCTTGTCTGACACAAGCAAGTCCATGAAATGGCTCCTCTTCAGCCGTCTCGTTAAGCCACCTTTTTATCGCACTCCCGTTTGCATTACTGGCTGCCCTGCGGGCGACCTTCGTGGTCACCGTCCTGCGAGGAGGTAAATGCTGTGCCTCGGTGGCGGCTCTGACCTATTAATGCCTCAGTTTTAGTTGGGGTCATAGTGTGTTTAACCTAAGGTAGGGTGAGGGTGGTTATTGACCTGATTTGCGCTGACGTCGTTCATCTTTGTTGGAGATTGGGGTATTGGGCTAGGCAATCCGAGATACCCAAGTAGCGATATCGCTTTGCTCGTTTGTTGTATGAACAGTATACGTTCCAACCTTTTATGATTGACCAAGTACCAATGGATCCGTAAAGTGAAGATAACAATTGACTGTTCGAACAGATTGGTTGTTCAAACGAATAAAGATACCTGCGTGGATGGAAGAATGTCTATGGGTAGTGTGAGTCTATTTATTCTAGTCTTGTGACTGCCAGGCACCATCACCGTCCTTCAGATTTACATTGTGAGGCCGAAATAGAAACAGCATCTCGCCACAGGTGTGCATTCTAACTAAAGGGACTATTAAGAACTTTCTGGGACTATGGTATTATTGCAACACAGGCAGTCTGGTGCCGGCCCATGCTGGCTAATGCTAGCATGTGTCTCGTGGCGTAGAGTTTTCTGCCCTTTTTCACACTTTTGTCCATCGGAAATTACTGCAAAGCGTGTCTACTCGCTGGCCAAAATATCCGACTTCATCCAGGCATGGCGTCGCAGGGACAATAATGCCCATCCAATCAATGGCCGTTGGCTAACATTCAGGCGGCCCATCCAAAGACAGTTCGTGTGTTCAACCTGCCGAGAGGAACTAAGCACGGGCTTATCTCGCATCCTGGCGGACTTTTGGCCATCCAGATATTTGCACCAGGAGCATGAGGGTGAGAGTTAGCTCATGCAACCCCGATTCAGCCCGGCAAGATAACTGGGAGTCCTAATCTCGGCTTTTCTTGGACTTTCTGATCCATAGGGATGAGATTGCTGACTGTGGACGGCGATTGCCGCGAACACAGTCCCCCCTCCCTGCTCAAGGCGACAAGCGCAACGGAAACGCGAGGGGGCGGCGGACAAATCTTGGACTTTGGTGGACTTTCATCTGTGGACTCTGTGTCAGGCGCTGAACCGGGACACATGGGGTTCCGGCAGGGTTTCATCTGGTGTCTCCGGGACATGTGGGATTTTTTTGGACTTTCTTGTGACCCTGCATGGGGCACTGAGTCCAGGAAGCATTACCAGTCATGCCAGCGTCACTCAGGATCCTGGTCCCGCGCCACCGTGGTGAGAGTGACATGGCGACGAGCAAACACGCCAATAGGAGGGTAGACTAGCGCTGGCCGCAGAAACACGCTCAAAGTGCGAAATTTTGTTGAACTTTGGGCCAGCCTCTTTTTAATTGTCAGCCTCACTGTAGGGCAATGTAAGACATGCGGGATACAGGTCCATTGACATGCGGGATACAGGTCCCTTGACAAGTACTTCGTACATCGTCCCTGGTGGTTCGCTCGTTCGTCAGCCCTGTCCGGTCCTCTCCCACCATTCATATAGCCACATGTAGCCATCACACATTTTCGTCGTTGCTGGCATTCTCTCCACCAAAGAAATCAAAATGTCTGATGAGCCTTGGGGGCATTCCCAAGCATACGGAAGCAATTGGCAAAGGTGGCCCGTTGATCCAGCCTCAACCCGCAACTTGGAGGCCCCCCTTCAGCTCTCTCTACCTCCACTTTCTCCTCTCAATCAGACGGTAACACTGGGAATACACTCAGGCCAGAGCACAGATTATTCCCGCCTCCACCAACCGTCTGCTTTCCTTCAGCGTCCATCAACCCCCCCTCTTCCTTCACGCCAAGATGCAACGCTCAATATCCAAGCGATTGGCAACTCCCAGGACCCAGAGCCACAGGTCGAGTCCACCACTCAGCCCCGCCGGAATCCACCCGAGGCTACCTGGGATGCACACAAGAACATGATTCACAAAATGTACATCGAGGATAACGAGACCCTTGATAAGACTATATATATGATGAAACATAAACATCAATTCAATGCGACGTGAGTGCCACCCAGTGATCCGATCAAGGACAAAGACACTCACAGCAATGCAGAAAGAGAATGTACAAGGACAAGCTCAGTTCTTGGGGTTTTTCTAAGAATCTGAAGAAGGGCACCGTTCGAACTATTGTCCAGCGAACCAAGCAAAGGAAAGGTCGCGAGACTGAGGTTCTCGTAAACGGGACTAAGTTTACCTTGGATCGTGTGCAGAAATCATACGACAGGCATTTCCCCCCTGGCACGAGCAGAGCACCAGGTAAGTTTTGTTCTTGTACTGAATATTTCATTTGTGCTAATCGTGGAGCATCCAGATGAGTCTACCGCTGACGTTGTGGTGCAAACCCCTGTAATCGGGGCCGACCGTGCCTGGTCAACGGCCCGCCATCGCATTCCTGCTGAGCAGGTTTGGACACCCTCAAGCAGAACCCCGGTGACCAACAGACGCTATTTTGAAGTAGATCTCCTTCCGACAGAAGGTCGGGGGCTTCCTCTAGACCAGCTTATCAGATTTAGGAGGAATGCGTCGGACTTGTTTCAACAGGGGAAACATATAGAAGCCGCATACAACTTCAAAACTGCTCTGTGCGGCTTACGGGATTTGTTGGGTAATACTCATCGGCTTTCAGTTCAGACAGCCTTCGATCTGGCAGAAATCTACGAAAGCGACGATGGCTCTGACAAGGCCGACTTGGTTCTCAACTGGATGTCGGAAAACAACAGCGATGAAATGGGCCTATGGCATCCAGACACGCTCGAGCACTACCTCAAAGTGATTGAGTTCCTTCAATCATCGTCTCGGTATGATCACGCAAAGTTACTGGCTTTTCGTATCTATCACGCTGTCCGTGATAGCTGGGGCCCTCGAAAATTCGTCCTCATTCCAAACAGAGCTGAGCTTGATGAACAGTCATCTGAAGCACTAGACCCAGAGGTGATGGACCAAATATTTGCTGATTCTTCTGATGGGATTAAAGTTAGTCAGCAGCTCAAAGTTGCGAACCTGTGGGCGACAGCCGAAATTCCTGGCATGGGCGATATTCTTCGGCGATTAATTGACCAGTGTGAGAGGTATCCTGCGAGCCTCTCCAGAGAAGCCCTGGAAGCAAGGTGTATGTTAATTAAGACATGCATCACTGCAGGAGCGTCCGATCTTGCAGACTCGGAGTGCAAGATTGCGCGAGACGCCCTGGCAAAGATCATTCTTACCAACAACAATATGATTCCTGACGACGTACTCGATCTCTCAATTCAGCTTGCCTCCTTACATCTACAGAATAACAATGCTGACAGATGCGAGAGGGTCCTAGCATGGACTGCTGACATCATAGAGGGTCTAGTGTCCAATTTTGACCGGCCCCAGTTCGCCAAAAATGCACGCACTGCAATAACCTACTTTACCAGAGTTGGGCTATGGTACCACGAACAATCGGGCTGGGATAATGCGGGACCGTGGTTTGAACGAGGCCTTGCCCTTGTATCAAAAAATGCCAAATGCCCCAACTCGATTACCGATTTGCTGGAGAATGCCATCGACCGGCACAGTTTTAGTTTCGATGATCTTCATGAACATTTCTGTCCAGAAATCTCGAACATTAGACTATTTGAGTACGTGGATGTGGAATTGGATGTTCAAGTTGCATGATTTTGAACACGCTAGGTTTTCTTTTTCATGGCTCGCCAATATAAGATTCAATTTTAATTCTTGATACTGTATTTGCTATCACATACCGTAACGTCGTACATACTTGAACTGGGAGTGATGAATCTTGTGTTGATTTCCTTCTATCTGACTAATCTCATTACTGACCGAGTGCTTTTAAGTATACTGGCACCTCTTTGCCACTGCCTCGTAAAGGGTAAGCAGGGCCGTGAAGATCAACTACTGTCTATGATCAATTACGGTGAAAGAAGCAAAGGAATGAAAAGAACACGACCATTAGAAGGCGCTGCGATTAATAGGACGGAATGGGGAAGTCACGCCTAATTGCCATGTGTGTTTGCGTTTTATCATTATGGCCGGCTCGCAGAATTGCGCAGCCACCTTATACACATCCATGACGACAAGATATAAGAACCAAGTGAACAAGAGCGGGGGAAACGGATGATCGGATAAAGGCTAGTGGTGAAGTACTTGAATTTGAATGTACTTGTCAGTTCGACCCTTTGAGTCTTTGTAATTTATCTGTGATATTTATATTTGTTTTCGTACAACCGCTGGGTATTGATCCCACCACGGTGTCAAAACATGCTAGAAACGATGTTGCATTTGCAGATGCCCGTGATCCAGTACCAGAACATCCTATTTCTGTGTAATAAACGCCTTCTGCTCCCATAATAAGTTTAAATCAACGCCAATATGCCCTTAGTCAAATATACTCATCCATAGAATGGCGCCACTCGCAGAGCTGAGAATCAAGAATGTTAGGATGCCCGCTCCAGCCCTGTCCGCTCCGGTTATGGGTGTTGGCTCAGGCATGTCGTGACTGTTCTTTCCGGCGTTGGGGTCGCCCTTGGAAATACCTCCTGTCATGTTCGTCACGGGCGGGTCCGCATCCTCGATCAGCAGACTGGATACGGCTCCAAGGACACTCATCGCCTCCCCGGCGCCACTCGTTTCGTCCACGGCTGGGTCGACAAACTCCCCTGAACTCCAGTAGAAGCCGCACACGCGGCCGGATTCGCCACCGGTACATTGGTTCGCGGCGGCCAGGGCGGACTTGGCGAGGACGGGAAGGATCTTGTCCTTGGTGTGGGGGGCGATTTGTGTCACGACGGCGAGCCACCTGTGAACGTATCCCTTGAACGACAGCATATCCGTCGAGCAGACTCCTTGCTTGCCTTCGCAGGGGGCTTCCCAAGCGATATCCTTGGGAAAGAAATTCTTGAGCAAGGAGTCGAGGAGCTTGTCGACCCGGTCTTTCCAGACTTCAGAGCCATCGGTCTGTCAAATGTTAGCTGCAGTTAGGTGGTAAGTGATGCACTGGACTGACATGGTTGTACATGAACGCCGACCCTTGGAGCAAGATGGCAGCGTTGTAAGAGAAGGTGGCCTTGTTTATGTCGGTGCAGTTTTTCTCGACGTGGGCGCCGTCATAGACTTGATAGGTGTCGTGGTCAATGTAGTTGACTGCCCATAGCCAATCCCAGGTCTCCTCGGCGTAGTCCGCGTATGTCGTGTTGCCGGTGTACCTAGCAAGTCGAGAACCAATGTTGAAGAAACAGCCATTCGCGATTGCTATCGATCCCAAGTCAGTCGGAGGATCGTTGCGGGGGCCAGGAAGACTCACTATTCTTATAAGTGTATCCGGAGTTGGAAAATGGAATCTGCCATCTCAAGCCGCCATTACAGTGCTTGTCGTGTCGCCCGGGAGCCGCTTGAGTCGCCCAGACACCTTGTGCTAACGCCAACCACTGTGGCTTGTCGTCCGGAGGGTTGGGGAACTTATTTTCAGCGGCCAGCATAGCCGTCATGCCCCAGAACCCTTGATCGTCGTTTCCCAAGGACGCTGTGTGGTTCAAAGGCATAAAATCCGCATTGTCGCCAGTTTGGTGCAAGATGCCTTCCATAACGACATCATTGTAGCTCGAGTCACCCGTCAACTTCCAGTAGTCTGTTCTCACTTAGTTCTTGTCCTTTCGGAAATCCAGTTTGGACTGATCCGGGTATCACGCACCGACATAAGTTCCCATCATGGCGCCTCCTTCCCACCAGTAGTAGTCGCCCAGGTATTCGGTGGGCGGCCCGGGCAGGATACCTGGAATCATGCCGGTCTGGTTTCCGGTGTACTGAAGCATGAGGTCGTAGGCTAGGGTTCGGGCTGTGTCTCGAATCTCATCTGGAAGAGCATTAGGGTCAGTGCGTTACGTACAGCCGATGAGGGCATTTTACCTTTGGTGCTGACTTTGTAGTACTGTGCTTCGGCGGACTGCAAGAAAAGACTCCCCAAGAGGATTCCAGCCTGGGCCACGACGGCCGAGCTGGGTGACCGCATGTTGAATATGAGAATAAAGAGTGACGGGAACTGAAAGGGCCTGGTCGAGGCGATGGAGTCGGATCTAGACGATTGGAGAGTGCGAAATCGGAGTAAATGAGAGGATGGATTAAGAATAAATAAACTAGGCCGCCTCAAGAGAATGAGATGGGAAAGAGAGTGGAGTGGAAGTCCTAACCGGCCATGAAGTCATACGAAATCACGGAACAGTCGGTTGCAAGGCGAAAGCGAGGAGGAGAAGAAGATCGAAGTCACGAGCAGGAGATGTCAAGAAGAGCGATAAGTGGGATTGCCCCAGGTCTATCAAGTGCAGAAAGTCTTGGCCAAACATAGCGCACGACACGGTCACCAGTAAACCACGACTTGGTACGAGCCAAGCTTCTGGGCACCGGGGCAGTGCATCCCCAGTCGCAATACAAGCTGCTTGGCAGGCGTTTGGTAGGCGCTTGGCAGTCTGAGCCCGCAATTGGCATGAAGAAGATGGAGGCGGCAGGCCAATCCCCAGCGAGAGCGATCGACGGATACCAAGACATTCAGCGCGTATTCAATTATGAGTGAGCGGTGGCCCGTCCCTGGTCAGGCTGGCTGGTGGGCGCAGCAGGGGCCAAGACATGGCCAAATCTTGGCAAAGAGCGACGAGCGACGAGCGACAAGCAAGCCACGTAATTGTGTCAGAGCTTGGCGGCCTGGGGAAATTGGGCTGCGGTGGTGTCTGCGATGGAGGCCAGGAGGCATCCGTGGCTATCCGTGGGCGTTGGAACAGCAGCGCATCACGGGGGATATGGCGAAACGCGGGTGCCGGAACAAGAAACACACCACGTGCTGGACATCTGCGCGGGGACTACGCATTTGTGGTTGCAAGTCGGCGACAGGGAGTAGCTTGAACCTCCGGGAGGGGCATCATCCGGGCCACCGGGTGCACCGGGAGACGGGGAGGACGATTACGCGTCTTTATCTACACCTTGTTTCCCTTGACAAGCATAGTTACATGTCGATTGTCCGTACACAGGGAGGAATGAATCATTGATGGCCGGCAGCGCCAGGGGATGATCAATACTGGCCGTGGAGAAAGCCCGCTGACAAGCCAGAATGCAGCCAGTCCCGCCAGGGCTCCAGGACACAGCCCGAACAACTGGGGAAGGAAAAGGGGTCGCATTTGCTGGTGTCTGTATCTGAGTCTCTTGGCAAGATGAGGAGCAGCGCGAGCCCCCGTAGCAATGTCCAGACACTGGCTTTGTCGAGACGCCATTGCAGGTAGTGGCCCAGATTGTGGGCTTGGCAGACTTGGCAGGGGCTAGGAATGAGAGCGACAGCGTCGCCACCAGGCATTTGCCCCCTTGCCAAGGGCTGCCGTGCATCTACAAGCCTGATACTTGTTCGTAAATACCTGTTCAGGAGACACAGCAGTGCCCCCGAAGGCTCCGGCCAGGTCCAAGCCAAGTCCACATTGCGCTCACTGTCCCCATCTCCATCTCATTTAGCGGAGAGTACACTAAACCTAACTTTAATTGCGCCCCAGGCCTCCCCTGTGCGCCCCCTGGCCTCCCTGGAACTAGCTCCCTGGCCCCCAGCGACGAGCCGGCGACAGGAGTGGCCTCAATCCGCCGAACCTCCACCACAGACTGACACACCGTCCGCCGCACCGGCCAGTGACAGCGCGACACCACACCAGCCAGGTGCCACGGGGAAGAATGCGCAGTAAAGCCCCCCTGGTATGCTTAAATATTACCTTATTCTCTCGAAACGCGGGTGTGCGTCACCAGAGACCCTATGTATGCATCGAGGCGGCTCTTCGGGGTTCTGCCTGTGTCCGACGGCCACGCATCCGCGTATTCCGTGCTGCGCGAGCAGGTCTTCGCAGGTTTCGCTTTCGGGTCGAACAAGGTGGCATCGTATTTCCAGCGCCAGGGCTTGGTTTTCCTTTGGCGCTGCGTCTTGGCTGTATCTTGGCACGACGGCTTGGCGCCTTTGCAGGACATTGCTTGGACGGAGCCATGGTCACAGGTGAGCAGGCGAAGTTGTGAAACCGCCAATGCAGTGCTCCGACGGGACAGCTCTCGGACGCAACGGAGCAAGTCATGATATTTATGCACTACGTCGCCCCGTATTAGTCACTGAGCCGAAATCAGCCATCTCGGCCAAAGATGAACCAGCAGCTGCCCTCCCATGTCCGCCTAGCGCTCCTCGATTGCGAGTTTCATCATCATCACTCTCCCTGACCTGCACCCGAGTGCAATCGTGGATCCCGACACAACCGAGCAAACAGGACGGTACGATCTCGGCAGCCAGAGCACTTTCTTTCCCTGCCAGGTAATCCAGCAGAGGTCCTCGCTAATTCCGTACCCAGAGCGACAGTCCGCAGGCGCTGAATCATCCCCGAGGGAGGTACGGCGGTTTACGGATATCGCCCCGACGTCGGTATAGACAAGCTCACCGACGGTGTCGAATTGAAGCCGGGACGTCAGAACACCAAGATCGACCAACTGCATGCACTCTCCGCTCTCTGTTCGCCAGAACCGCACAGTCTTATCTCCCGAGGCCGACACCACGAGGCTCGAGTCCGGTGAGAATGCGACCAACGACACCCAATCCTCATACCCATTCAATTCTTGCATGAATTCGCCATTGCGCACCCACCAAAGCCGAACCATCTTGTCGTGAGAAGCCGAACCTATCAAATCGCTATTGGGGGAGAATGCAGCTGAGGTGACCCCAACCCGGTGGCCTCTGAGCTCGATATTCTCGCAGCTCTCGACCCGCCAGATGCGTATATTCTCATCACCGGATGTTGTTGCCACCAGTTTCGAGTCAGGCGAAAAGGTCACCGATGTCACCGAGCTGCCGTGGCCCCTCAGTTCTTTAATGCACTCTCCAGTATCAACCTTCCAGAGCCGAACAGCCTCGTTACTAGACGCTGAAGCCATCAGCGCTGAGTTGCGTGAGAATGCAACTGATACCACCGGGTTCAGATGCCCCCGTAGCTCACTCAACTGGCCAGTATCAACTCTCCATAGCGAAATGAGCCTGTCGCCCAGTACTGACACTATGCGAGTAGAGTCGGGCGAAAATACCACCGACTTTACTAAGCTCGCGTATGATCAAAGTATTTCTATTCTCTTCTCACTATCAAGCCCCCAAAGCTATGGGGGTCCGTTGCTTGAAGCTGACACAAAAATATTCGAGTCGGAAGATGTCGTCAGTGATGTCACTGGGTTTCCAGCTCCCTCTCTTTGCGTATTGTCGCTGCCAACCTGCCACACACGTACTATCTTATCGAATGATCCTGACACGACACGAGTAGAGTCAGGTGAGAAGGCAACTGAAGTTACCCATCCGTCATGACCCTGGAGCTCCTGTATACACTTTCCACTTTTAACCCGCCAGATCCGTATGGTGCGGTCGCCGGAGGCTGATGCGACAAGTTTTGAGCCAAATAACAATGCGATTGATATTATCCGGTCTCTATGGCCCTCGAATACTTGGATGCACTCGCCGTTATCTACCTGCCAAAGCCGGAGAGTCTTATCATAGGAACCAGATATAACAAGAGCTGAGTCGGGGGAGAATGCAATCGATATCACCTAGTCCGTATGGCCCATCAAGTGTTGGACGTAGTCGCTAGCATTCACCCGCCAAAGTACCACAGACAAAGTGTCGCCCGAAACTGACGCCGGGAAGCTGCATCAGGCGAGAACTGTGGCCAGACATATCCACTCGGGAATGGGGTGCTTAAACGTTCTTCTCATAACGCTCTTGTTCGGCGTGAACGCAAGTGCTGAGGAGAATATCTGAAGCGGCGTAGAATTCATCACTGAGATGTTGGCAAGGATCAGTCTCGCAGCATCTTGCAAGAAGTCCGCGAACATTTCGCTGTTTTCGAGCTATGATTCAGTTAGTCCATGCAGACCATATTCTCAACGCTGTTCATGCATCAAGGACTGACTGTAGGTCCCCGGCGGTCTTTTTCAAACTGAGGACCTTTACATCCAAGTCAATGCTTCCACCCAATGGAGAAATTGGTCGACATGAACCTGTAGGCCTCACTGGCATCATTGATAGTTATACTCGCCTGTTGTATGTGATCAGCCTAATAAATTCAGGCATACTGGACCGCTTCTGGAAGTTGTGACGTTGTTGTCTGGGCATCGATAACCGAGTGGCAGGTTCCTGGGTCACTCATTCCACATAGAGTATTTCGCAGAGAGACACTCATGATCCGCAGGCAGTTGATAGTCATTTGTTCTTAGAGATTCTTCTCATCCATCCAGAATTGATTGACTCCACGTTTCTTGGGATTTACCAAAAAGTCTCGGAAAGACAGTTGGAGCAACCGTACAGGGGCCTCAGCCGACACGGGAACATTTAAAACAGAATGAAGCGCAGATAGTTAGGTATCAAAAACATATTTTGATATGCCAATAATTTTCCCGAGGGCGCCTATTATAAGAGAATTGAATAGGACCACAATTGGCCCAACGATTTGACGAAATTGGTGCCCGGCCTTCTCAGATGATAAGCCGGCTGCCATCTTGTTCGAGACTGACAGAGGTGTTCCATCTAGCTTTTGTCTTTGCCATCTATTTCAAATTGTAATGCTTCTTTAAGGGGTTCGTCCGAGTTTCCACATCGGCATATTGTAGCAGCAAAGATGAAAAGGGGAGTTGCTATCGTCACGAGAATTTGAATATCCCTTTCGCCAGGTCAATCAGGTAGTAGATTATGGAGGATGAGGTGCTCATTGGTGCCTTTCAGGACGACAAACCTAGACGAATTGGCAACTCTGGCCTACTGGTGATGAATTTCATTATTTGCAGCGACTGTAGCGACCTTGTGCGACACAGAATGTCAATTAAGAGTTTGATATCAGCGTCTCATTCGCACTCGTCAGGTGCATCAATGACAAAAACAACCGGTACTAGTTTCCGATGCTCTTGGACAATGTGCGACAGAGGTTGCATGATGAATTTCTCGCACTGCTCTCGAAACGCTTTCCCAAAGACGATAGTCTTGAGTTCCGTAGTTCAAATTAATAGAGGTCTTATAGTAAAGCAAAAGTCTTTAGTCAACCTCTAAATAATATCCTAGATAGATGTTATAGTCTGCTAACTACTAAGCATAGCTGTCACAATGCCTGCTACGGCAAAGGGAATGATCACTTCGCCACATTTTTTAACGATGAAACAAAATAGCTACAGCTCATAACACCAATGAAAATCGCGAAAAATGGACTATCTTGACCTTCATCATACGCTTCACTTAAGTTAACATACAAACCCTCTATCATAGATTTCACCAAGCTCGAACTTGTGCTCCACAAAGACGCACAAGGTGGATCTCTCTCTATGCTGAAAGCGAAGCTTGTCGCGGGGGATAGATCTTCTTTCTCTATGCTGAATTCGAGGGCGATGGCTAAAACAAAGCTTAAGACAAGAGAGATGTCACTATCGCTCAAAAGCACCAGTCTAGTGTAGTAGGGGGTGGCAAACTTATTGAGCATGCAAAAATAACAACGTAGGAACCACAGAGGAAAAGCATACACATTAAGTGGGGATATGATGTAAAAGGATGTTGCTAGAGCAAGTCGGTAGTTATAAACAAAGGTGGAACGCTTGGGAAGACAGTATGATAGAAGGGGGAGGTATGAGTATGTGAAAGATAACCCAACTGCCCTATGCATGAAGAAATAAATAACTTCTGCACCTTCAAGCCCCCAAAATGAGTTTCGACGACACTGGAGCCACGGAATAAAAGTAGATGCGATGTTCTCTAGGTTCAGGCTTATAAAAGCTCCAGAGCAAATCAGGCCTAAGCCGACGTAACCGATTGAGATCCCGGCAATTGGGATTATTTTGGCCAACGTAGGACTGATAACAGCTGATAGCCAGGTACTTGCAGAGCTTCTAAGAAGAGCATACTGGTTTGAGGATTCAATGATGCTAATGTTGCAGAATGTCTGATCCAATAGCTGTGTTTTGGCTATTCGAGTGTGGTAGATAGCCCCGCCAAGTTGCAGGTGATTAGGGATTCTATCCATTTGCGAGGTTGCTTCGAGGAAAGGGATAAGTCTAGTAGACGACAGTAGCTTCACAATGTGTGCACACAGCTTGTTATCAATGATCGAGTCGTCCTTTACAACCCTGATAACAACGGCAAAATGCTCGTTGGTTGCCTTGGTTGCCAGCAATAAGGCGACTAGCCTCTTGCCGCCGAGATAAATTCTCGTGATTGACTGCGCTCGTATCATTGCTCCCCGCGGCGACCCCGCATATGCCGAGTAAACACCTACTAAGCGGATACCTTGGGGTAGACCATTTATCCAGATTCTAAGCTGAGATGCGCTGGAAGCACCGGTGTCGTCTTGTGCTTTGGCCAAAAGGAGTGAACGCTGGCGTGGCCACTGGCCCCAGGTGTGGTGACTAGCCATTATTGTCGGACCGCTAGACCGCCAAAACCCAGTACCTCCGTCGACTCCCACCACGCCCAAGTGCCCCATCGTCACGCTTCCCGAGCCTCCCTCAAACTCCAGCGCTTCTCTCACCCGCCACATCGCTCCTCACTCTCCGCCCACGCCCACGTCCTCCTCCACCTCCCCTCCCGCGACTCGTCTCCCAGACGTCCTCTGGTGACGACTCCCCGCCCTCGATTCCCTTCCCAGGCACTCCCGTTGCGATCCGTCTTGATGGATAACCTATGGACCCGCCGCACAAAGTAAGTCTCTTCCTCGCCTGCCACCCAATAGCAAAGAACAGCTCAACCAACACGCTCCTTTCCTCAGCTCCGGCAAGCTCTCCCTCTCGACGCCCGGTCAAGCCTCCAACGGTGATTCCTTCGGTCGCAATGCTTCCTTCTCTAAGCGCCAAGGCGGCGACCCGTCCCAAGGCAAATCCAACCCATTCAACGCCTCTGCCCCCGGCAGCGCCCTGGTATCCCCTACCAGCGGCGCATCCAGCGCCTTCGGCCTAGGCTCGGGAGCCTTTGCGTCGTTTGGCTCTGCCAAGACGCCCAAGACGTCGGGTAATCCATTCGATTCCGCAATGGGGACGGCCATCCCCAGGGCCGGGCCAACTAAGGACTCTGCAAAAGCCGTGGGGAAACCCCCTGGCATGGCCTCCATCTCCGAAAGTAAGACTTCGGCGTTGTCGGCCGCTCCCCAATCACACCCACTCAAGGAAGGCTGGTCTTTCTGGTACCGACCACCGATTTCCAAGGCCCACGGCTTCATCGAATACGAGCAGACGCTGCACGGTATCGCCACCGTGCAGACGGCGGAGGAGTTCTGGGAGATATATTCGCACCTGAAGCGCCCCTCGGCCCTTCCCGTGGTGTCCGACTACCACCTCTTCAAGAAGGACATCCGCCCAATATGGGAGGATGACGTGAACAAGAAGGGTGGTAAGTGGGTGGTTCGCATGAAGAAGGGTGTGGCCGACCGATACTGGGAGGACCTGCTGCTCTCCCTCATCGGTGACCAGTTCGGCGATGCGGGCGAGGACGTGTGTGGTGCCGTGTTGAGCATGCGGAACGGAGAGGACATTCTGAGCATCTGGACTCGAACGGATGGTGGCCGTGTCATCAAGATCCGGTAGGTTCCCGCGCTTTTTTATACCCGGTATGATTAACCCAATACTGACATATACCCCCAGTGAGACCATGAAGCATGTCCTCAACTTCCCGCCCAACACCCGGGTCGAGTTCAAGAGTCACGACTCGAGCATTCAACAACGGACAGCCATCGAGGAGCAGCGCCGCGAAAAGTCTGGCCAGCACCACCACCACGACAAGCGTCACACCGGCGCCTCGTCGAAGCAACCCCCTGAGCAATCCCAGTCGTAAACACTCGCGTCGGGCCCCCCAACATTTATGTACTGTATAATAGGTATACAGGGCCACCCCGGTTGGGATTTTCCCAATCGTCGACCTCCTTTATTCTGCATCTTCTCTTTTTGTGTTCGCCCTCTGCTTGACACGGTGACGACGAGTGTTCTTGGATTGGGCTCCTCATGCGTTGTTCATTGAGGGATGGGACGGGCAACGGGGCGGATGGATAGGATGGCATGGGATGGTTATGAGGGCTAGCGTTTGGTCTTGTCGAAATGGATTATGTGTACTATAGCTGCCTGCGGGTTTAGCATGGCTGGCGAGGCAGCGCTTTTGTGTCGTGAGCTTAAGAATCACAAACAAGGCATTTTTTTTTGCGGGCTGGTTTTCCGCCTACAAAGCAAAGCAACGCGTTGATCATGAAAAAGTGATGTTACATATTGGTGTCCTTCTTTTACCTATTAACTCCGGTCATGAGGCTCCCGCCTTGGCCTTGGCCTTGGGCTCTCGCCTCCGCTCCCATACCTGCAGATATGCCTCGCCCAGGTACAGCAACTCGCTCTGCACTTTATCCACAAACAGGTCCTGCGCGACCACCCACTCGCCCGTGGCCTTGTCCTTGAGCTGGACCTTCCACGTCTTGCGCTCCTCGCCGCTGTCGACGACGTCCTCGCGGACGCGGACGGCCTCATGGACGACGTTGGCGACCAGGTCGTACCAGATGGGCTCGCCAGGGGGCCACTCCTTGGGGTTGGGCTCGACATAGGGGGACATGTCGAGGTTGCGGGCGTCGAAGGTGACAATGGTGGGGTTGCGCTCCGAGACGAACTTATTCTGCGAAAAGCGCTTGACGTGGAACATGAGGTAGGGCGGTAGCGGGTGGACCAGGCGATACCGCTTGCGCTGGGCGTGGTGCTCCTGCGCACGCTGGCCGTCGTACTTGGTGAGGATGGTGGTCAGGGGTACCTGTGGGATGATGTTCTTCTCGAGCTCGTCCTGGAAGAGCGGCGCCGACGGTAGGTCGAGCGTGAGGAGGAGGAAGCGCACAATATCCGTCTTGACCTCGGCCGAGTCCTCGAAGCGCAGCCGGTCGCTGGCGTCGGCGCGCGCCGTGATGGCCTGCGACTCGACCTTGAGCTTGCCCTGGAATGTGCGCTGCACCATGGAGCTGCCGGGCTTGGTCTTGGAGCCGCCGAGGCCGAGGTGCAGGTTGTTGAGGAACCATGAAAGGAACTCGACGGGGTCCGATTGGGCCAGCAGCGTGAAGCGCTTGTTGGACCGCAGCGAGATCTCCTGCAGCAGCTCGTGCGGCGACACGTGCGCCTTGAAGGCCCGCGGGTTCCAGATCTTGCGGGCCAGAGTGCTGCAGCGCTTGACGAGCTCCGACTTGGTCGGGAAGTCCTCCAGCAGGAAGTAGTTGCGCAGGGGGGCGACGTGTGCAAGCGCCTGTACGATGACGTTGAGGTAATCGTTGTCCTTGATGTTGTTCATGCCGACGAAGCCTGGGGTGTACTCCTTGTTGTCGAGGGTCCAGCTGGTGCGCTTGATGCGGTCCATGTCGATGACCTCCTTCTTCGTGTAGCGCGGATCCGAGACATACTTGATGTCGTCGAGGGCGTGGCTCTTGACCTCGTAGCCCTCGGGCAAGACGTAGACGCGCTGGGACTCGAGGTTGATAAAGACGTGGTGGTCCTCGTCGAGAGAGTGGAAGTAGGCGTGCGACTTGGTGCCGCGGCCCTGGAAGTACTTGCCACAGATGAGGCAGGCGTAGACGTTGATGTTGGAGAGGGAGACGGAGCAGAGCTTTTCAAAGTCAAAGTCAAGTACATTGCGGTCGATGGTGTCGAGGTACAGGTCGTCGTATCCGTCCGTGGGCGCCGCTTGCCGCAGGGGCGCCGCAGGGGGCATCTCGTCGTCGTCGTCGTCGTCTTCATTGTCGTCGTCGTTCCCATGGCCATTTGCGTCGCCGTTGGCGTGCGCCTCTGCATCCTCGGCGGGCGTATCTGGAAGGCCGCTGCCGAGCGGCGAGTCGAAGTCGCCGAATCGAGACCTCTTGGACGCGGGCGAGGCGATGTCAAGGAGCTCTTCGAGGGCCTCGGAGGCCTGGCGCTTGGCCATGATCGCGCAGTGTCTGGATCTCGGGCGGCGTTACGACGACGGGGCCGGCTTGGGGATGCTGATGGTGGGTGTGGGTTCGCGGTTGAAGCTTGTCTCTAAATTTTGATGTTGGTGATGGTCTTTCTAAGGCTGCCAAAGCATGCGACAGTGGAGCTCAAATGCTAGTGGCGGCAGCCAAGGCCCCTGTCAACACCACCAAGCTCCCGCTGCATTTGGGCACTGGAAAGCACAGAACTGGATGCAATCAGCTGGAATTGAAGCTCATAATAATAATAAAAACTCTTTTGTCTATGTCCTATATCCAGATAACCACATGTACTCGGATTATGCTAACAAAAACGGGAGCAATGCCATAATTCAACGCGCAAAAGTCTTAGTCCTTGGTACCGCCTATCCAGCCATGACAACATCGGCCTCCTCGCTAGCCTGCTCCTCCAGCGCCGGCGCAATACTATCCATCTCCTGCAGGGTATATTCCACCAAATAACTCTCGTCAACCAGCTCCTCCGTCCGCTTGTAGTGTCTCTCTGTGTAGACTCGGATGGCGTGCAAGACATCCTTCAGGCTCTTCTGTCCCTTGGCTCCCTTAACAGACAGGTTCGAGAACTTGGACGCGGGGTAGCTTCGGATGATGGTCCACAGGATCCTCTGTGCTACTGGCGCCGTTCGAGCGTTCGTGTTCCAGTCTCGCAGCCTGAGAAGAAGGAGGAATAGTTGCTCATCGGAGAGATTGCCCAGGACCTCGTCAACGGCCTTGAGGCCCGAGAGACTCCCGGCATCAGGGTTGCTTGAGGTGATGACGGTGGTGAACAAGCTCAGCAGACGTCCGGGGTGGTTGAGCTGAAGAGCAAGCGTGATGGCTTCGCGGTACGATCCAGCATGGATGTGGTTTTGCAACTCCTGCTCCTGCTCAATCATCTCAAGCGCCGCCTGCGATGCTGCAGCCTGAGTCTCCGACGTGGTGTCCTTCCAGAAGCTGACGGTTGAGTCACCACTGCCCGAGACAATCGTGTTGTTCTCAGGATGCACAGCAACAGCCCAGACCCGGTCCTCGTGGTTATCAAGGGTGCACTCGGTCTCCCCAGAATTGGCATCCCAAACCTTGACAAGGCCGTCTCCACCAGCACTAGTGAATTGAACGCGCTTCTTGGACTCCTGGCCCGCAGGCGACTTGAGCCAAGCGAGCTTCAAAACACTGTTGGAGTGACCTTCGAAAGTCCTGACACAGGTGTAGTCAGAGAGGCTCCACAGCTTGATCGTCTTGTCACCACTGCCAGTGAGCACCACACCCTTGCCAGTAACAGGGCCATCCTCACCCTGAACGGCGGGCAGCTGAGCGGGAGAGAACTGGACCGACCAGACTCCGCGCTTGTGGCCACGCAGGATGCCCTGGACCTCGCCCTCCTCAATAGACCAGATCTTGACTGTCTTGTCCTGAGACGCGGACGCAAACAGCTGGTTGGAGTGGTGAACGTTGAGCGCATTAATATCCTTATCGTGGGCCTTTCGGGTAAAAACAGCTCGAGAGCCAGCCTTGTTGCCTTTTTGCTGAGCAGTTCTGGGGATTTCCCACTTCTTGACTGTCTGATCCTGAGAACCGGTTATGAGGTAAGCAGGAGGGTGCTCAAGGGGCTTTGATCGTGCTGCTGAGGATTCCTGAGGGATAGACTTGGGGAGGGCGACGGCTCCCAAGGATTCGGCATGGCCTGAGAAGGTAGCCCAGCAAGTATAGGAATTATTCTCCGGGTCTACACGCCAGAGCTTGGCAGTGTTGTCCTTGGCGCCAGTTGCGATCCAGTGGCCTGACCAGTCGATGTCCAGAGAAATAACAATATCGTCGTGACCCCTGAGAAGTGCGACATCCTGGCCAAAGTAAGGCGCAGCACCCGATCCCCAGACATCCTCCACATCATCTTCCTTGGTCTCGGCCACCGACACTATCCTGATGTCCTCCGAGTTTGTGGCTAGGGCGAGAAGCGAACGATCCGGCAACAAGTAACCCAAATCAATGATTTCATCGTGGGTTCCAGAGATTCTTCGGAACGGCTCTGGGGCTGTGATGGATGCTGATTCGTCCTTCTTTGGTACTTTATATAGGGCCAAGGTGTGGTCGACTTGGACACACATAAGGAAGGGGAAGCCGGGGCGGTAAATGATAGAAACGATGCCCTCCTCCTCGCTCTTGGCTCCCACGGCTGGAGAGACTTGTGCTCCGTTGTCGGTGTTCCAGAAACGCAGTGATCCATTTTCTCCAGCGGAGTAGGTGAGCTGACCATTCTCGATAAATCCAGCGGCTTCCACGAGTTCCAGGCAAGGGACAATTTTTCGAATCTTCCAAGACTTGGTATCCCACCAGATCAAGGTCTTGTCCCGACCGGCCGTAACAAGGGTGTGCTGCTCCGGCGAGTAATCCAGTCCTTTGACGTCGGAGACGTGAGAGTCGAGGTTGGCGATGCAGCTGCGCTTGTTCAGGTCCCAAATCCTCACCTTGCCGTCCTGGCTGCCCGAGGCAAGTCTGAAGTTCGTCCCGCTCACACCCTCGTCACCCTCCTCATCCTCATCGTCCTGGCGCTTTGAGCCCTTCTTCCCCTTGCGCGATTGAACGACGTCCTTAGCAGCAACCTCGAAGAAGTGGAGCGCTGAAACGAGTACCGAGGGCCCGCGGAAGGTGTGTGTGACATATCCTGCTACAATATCCCAGACTTTGATGGCACCGTCGGTTCCTCCGGTGGCCAGTAGAGTACTGGTGCGATCAACAGCGAGGACGACGACTGGCGTTCCATGAGGCTTTACTGTTCTGATAAGAGAGGCGTCAATGGTGCTGTCCTCCTCTGAGCGCTTCAGCGCAAAAATTCTCATTGACAAGCTCCGGCTGCAGATGATGAGATGCGATCCAGAGGGCGTCACTGTGAGTGGTTAGTTCACTCTCGTGGAAATAATTGCAAGCTCAACTCACAAGTCAGTGTTGAAATGAGCTCTCCATCCTATTAATCATTAGCCATGTTACGCTGTCAATCCTGGAGCATGAAGTCTTACACCCTCGATCTGGGCTAGGTGCCTGCCGTTGGATGGATCGGTCAGGACGGCGTCCTCTCCAAGGACAGTGGCGAGGATGCGGGCGCCATTGTCGAGAGCGACGGAGCCGCCCGTGAATATGGGCCGAATAACATGGCCGACGTCAAACGTCGTTTTCAGAGGCTGTTTATTCGCCATGATGTTCCTGCTTTGATGTAGGAAACTTGGGATGCATCATGGCTAGTCGAATATTTTTTTTTTGGCTGTCGCTAGTTGTGGCTGACACTGGCAGAGGGAGGCTCCGTCCGCCACGTTGCTACGCCACACCCCACTTCTCACTAGCCTACCGCGTCGGAACCCAAGTCATGACTTCTCGAAGCAGTGCACTCCATCTAATTTCCATCAGAAGAGCATCTCAAAGCTTCTGTTTTGTTCCCGTCAGAGACTTGCCGTCGATGCGCCGCACAGAGTCTTCATCATGGGCATGCAAGGCCCCTTGACAGCCCAAGCGCTTGTGAGAAACCCTGTCGCCCTGTGACATGATGATGATGAGTGGCTTCCCAACTGACCACTGTGTTAGGGTCGCTCCCCATATGATGATGTGGTGGAATGGGACCGAGAAACGGAGGGAACTCGGGAGTCGACACAGCAATTCGACCACAGAGGACGTCCAGTGAATCCCGAGACGAAGAGGATTAATCGAGACATCGTCCGGTCTCATAACGAGGTGATGCTTGTGATTGGCGTCGCAGAGCAGGAGAATCCGAACATCGGCCCAGAGGCTGCATCGCAACGACGACATGAATTCCACGAGGACGCCATCGGCATTAAGATCGCCTCCTCTGCCCATCGATGTATTGAAGCCGTCGGCATTTTTGGCCTTCATGGAGCCCGCCAGAGGATCTTGGTAAGACCCACTCGCCCCAAGAAACGCGCTGTGCACCGCCCATCTAACCGAACCAAGATTTACAAGCGCTATTCCCAAATCCCCTTCTGGGACTTGTATCAAGCAACGAGAAAAGACTTTTCATTCTTACGGGACGTTCTACCCGGCGCACCGGCAAGCCTGCTCTCCAAATACGCTGAGCGCTACGTCATTACCCTCTGGAACGGGCGCACAGATCGGATCATTGCACGTAGATGGTAAGTATGGCTGGTCTGGATACGTTCAAGGTCAACGGCTAACACAATCAGCGTTCATGAGGTTTGGTCCTATCTCCGGGTTCACCTAGAGCTGTATGTTGCTCTCCAGAGACTGGGTCTCATTTCAAGCAACCAGTGGTTCCCAGCATTATCGTACTTTGTCCCCTTTACCGAAGCATCCCCCATCCCTGCCCCACCTCCATTACGAGACTTCACACTCCAGTCTCTCTTGCAATGGGTGGGAGGACTCGCTATTTCTGCAACCCCATTCCTCGTCTGGGTAATGACACAACGGATGGTGCGTGATTGGAAGCCCAAGATCTGGAATGAGATCCTCTCGCGTCTGCCCAACACAGGCTTCTCCGGACGACGAATTCCCCCGCCTCCCCCACTCCCGTCATCTTGGCGGCCTACCAACGATTCATCTAGAAGGAGAAGGTCCGAGCCGCACCAAATTCGGGAGACGGGGGATGATGTTTCCCCTCTTAGGGCAGTTGATGGGCAACTGCCTGATACTCCGGTGGAAGCTGTTCGACGCCAGAGTACCTTTTCAGCCAGAGGCGATGACTACGCTAGTGACGAAGAAGAGATGGAGGGTGTCAGTGCAACTCTCATATCGTTCGATGTTGAGGCGAGCGAATCGACTGAGGCCCCGGCAGGACTCTGGAGCGCAGAACTTCGTCCTAGTGTGGCCTCCGACGCCAATCCCGCAGCGAACTCCCAGCCTCTCTACCTCGACACGATGCTCACTCGACTTTCGCCGTTGATGGCCTCGCATATTTTTACAGACGCAGTTACGAGGATTCTAATGTCGCCCTACGAAGCTACAGCCCTACGTCTGCTGGCTCGGACATATTGTCTAAGGCAGGGTATTCCGTGCGACGACATCTGCAACGTCAATCTCTTGAGCGGCCTCAACATGACTGCCATCATCAACTTCTTGTGCATTGAGTTTGTACATCTAAGTATTTCCGGGGAGGTCTGGGCGGCATTCACGGGTCTTTCGCAGTTTTTCCATAAAACAGAGGAGGAGTGGAAGCAGGCAGAGGCCGACAAAGCGCTGGGATGGTCGGATGACTGAGGTGTGGTTGAGGTGGTAATTCTTCATGTACGAGTACGAGTATGAGTGGTGCAAAATTAAGCACAGAAGCTGGCGTTTTTTATTCTTCACGTCTTTACCCTATGAGTCTTTACCCTATAGGTCTTTCCTCTATGAGTCTTTCCTCCATGATGACACTTTATGATTCGATGATAACATTGGCCCTCGGAGGCTACACACCGGTGACCGATCGATGGAACGTTTGATTGGGGATAGGAGGGAGAGCGATGAGGGGCAGTTGCGTTCGGGCGGGACCTGGGCCGAATCTGTGCTATAATTACCCAAAGTATCCGATTCACCTGCATTGGATTTGGATGCTTTGGGCATAGTCTTGCCCAGCAATATCTTCCCGTCTCTTTTCCCACCTCACATTGATATCAACCCCACTTGTCAGTTGTCATTCCTTCACCCGCATCATCTGGACCGACCCGAACGGGCCGACAGGGGACCGACGCTACGGCAGGGAGGGATGAGGCGACACACATACTCCAACATAAACACCAAACCTTGTTTTGCTTGTATTGGCTCGGATTATCATTCATTGGATATGATTCGAGATCCTGGAGGCCGGGGAACGCACCGGTGGCGAGAAGGGTGGGAGGGAAAAGAGGGGGGGGGCACAGGCAACAACCCGACATGGTGAGAAAGAGAAAAGAGAAGCACCGGTCTGAGATGACGAACATGACGCTCTGGAGGAAGGCAATCCTGACCCTTGTGTGGTTTCTGTCAGACGAGGGGGGTTCATGTAGGGGGCGGATGCACGACTGACAAGCCATTCTGCCTCACCAAACTCTGGACGGGCGCCGCTTCGAGGGCTGTTAACCACTCGGGCGCTGGCTTCAGCGATGGAGACACCGAGGAGGTTGGAAATCTGTCTCGAACCACACCTAAGCACACAGCGAAGTCACATCGATACGTCCTCATTGTGCAAATACTAGGGGGGGGGCGTGTCGACCTCTCACCGGTGAGGGCCGCTCTCCGCTCTCCGCCACTGGAAGCTGCAGCAATTTACAAATTCATGTACAGACAGATGACTGCCTCGATAACCATGCAGTCGTGTGTGTGTGCTCTTTCCCCATTCCACACGTCTTGCACAAAACACTAAGCATAAGAAGCAGTGATGATACCCAACGAATCTCTTGCGGAGGTCAAGGTCAAGGGGTACTTCACCCTCACCCTTGTCGGGACCCTAGCTGCCCTGGCATGACTGCCTGCGCACGGCCGCCTCGATCTGCACAATTCCCGGGGAAACACGGCAGATGTTATCAGTCAGCGCGCACCTGTACAGGTACGGAGTATGCTGGCGGCCTGTATGATATTATGACAGGGACCGGCGTGAAGCACGCTAGCTCTGACCGGTAGGACGGGGGAACTTCCGCTGTCTCTCCACCCTGGCAGTGACATGGTGCCCGTGATAGGGCAGGGCGGGTGGTGAAAGCTCTTACAACAGACCTTTTTTCTTCTCCCTCGTCTGCTGCGATTGGCCTCCTTGCCGTCTGGCTCGACCGAGAAGTGTCCGCATCGGGCGAACCACACAGCACCTGTATGGACAACATTTGGACGGGTTCCTGGTTTCAGGGGGATACCGCAGCGTCTTTGTTTTTAGATGAGTGTCTATGATCTTGAAGTTTGCTTGGATACTGCAGGCTATACGCCCAAGTCCGCTGCATGTTTCGCGGGAAGAGCATCGCCCTGGCCGACATGGTTTCTTAGGGGGCCCTTGTTTCTCTTGGGGGCGTCTCTCTAAGTCCTACAAGTACAATCCCATATGTGGCGGCGCTCTAGGAGTCGAGGCCGATCCCATGCAATCTCAAGCCGTCACAGATAACGCCCGGAACGTGTCGAGGACGAACATTGTGGTTAGCCTGGGTTCAATGTTGGGTGTGTAGTTGCGCGTCCTGACACGACTGAGGCATCTCGCACTAACGAGCCGTCACATTGTGGCCTTCGCTTCCGAGTACTACCCGATATCAGCTAACGCAGTCCAAAATCACTACGGCGCCTCACCTCCCCACTTTGCTGCAAGACTTCTCAGATATCATTTTTATGTTTGGCATGAGTCCATCGATGCGGACTGCTTCTTGGCTATTTACCTCTTCTCTCAATGGCAGCCCCTTCGCCGGAGAAAACAAGGCGACTGGCAATCAAGCCGAGGACGCCGCCATCAGAATAGGTAGCTTATTGGTCTGAACCCAGCCACGCAGTTCCAAACCCCACATCCTGAACGAGTATAAATGAAAGGGTATGGCAGGGACGATCTGTGTATTTATCCTCTCATCACTCTCCTCGTACACTATACCAACATAAGTTCCTCGTTGTCTGAAACCTTGCGTCCTGATTACCTTGACCTCCCTCAATTCACAATGCCTTCCGGATGTGTCGTAAGTTTATCCATTACCGTCAAGGACGAGGGTCGGAGATAAATCTCACAAAGAACCACAGGACCTGGGCCGTACAGTCCTGATCCCTCGGCCCCAGCCTCCCCGTCCTCCCCCCTCCTCCAAGTAGCACTTGGTCCAAAGGGTCCTGTGGGTTGGGGTCTATGCAAAAGTCCGGGCCGGCAGTGGCGACATGGCAGCTTAGTGCCGTAAGTAATACTAGTTCATAACCTATCCCGCTGCCTCTATTAGCAGGACATCCTTGCTGAAGCCAGACCAGAAAGACCCGAGGCAAGGGAGCTTTTCCAAGTGGTCCCCAGCCCAGAGAGCTAGGTTTTCACGTTAAACATGGACGGCATGGAGAAGGGAAGGTTGGATTCATGTTGGTTCAGCTCGGACTACTGATGTGCTGGGAAGTCGGGGCGAATATTTAATTGAAATTTTGCTTTGAAGGCCAGAGAAAATAAGGGATAGCATTGCTTGATTAGGAACTCTCACACCGGTTACAGAGGCTGGAGTAAGTAGTTTTTGTCAATTGACGCCGTCTCTTCAAGAAGGCTATTTGTCTCCATGCTCGTGGTGCAGTGTCGTCCAAGATCCGACAGACAAGCGCGTTGCTCTCCTACAGGCTGGCGCGCTTCAGGGGCGGTTGTGCAAGCGAATAATGGCAAGGAACTGGAGGGTACTTCCTTGTACCACCGTCGTGTTCAGCACAGCCCGAAGGAGCAGAGATGTGCCATGAGGCGCCGGAAGGCGACCGCCAGAGCCTCAGGCGGTGCTGACCGGATGCGTCCATTCGTGCCAAGCTTCATCAACGGACAACTCGGGTATTGGTTATCATTGCAGTCGTGAGGCCGACGGCAGCATCTAAGTCGCTTTTGGCGCGATGGCGCATATTTGGGTGACGCTGTGGATCCTGGGCGTCTTTTTGGTTGGGCGATGATCTGCGGCATGGGTCGTGTTGGTGGTGGGATGAAGCACAAGTTGAAGGCCGAGGCCAGAGGATAGACAGTCGGGATTGTAAGATAAATACTCGAGTGTCTGCTCGTGTGTAGTCGATCAATCATCGCCGACTCCTACCTTGAACAAGTGAGCAACATCAAGTTTCAACCATTGATCATCATGCAAGTGAACATGCTCCGTACCGCCCCAGCGTGTCGTGGCAGTGGATCTAGCACCGGGGACTTGGCCGACCAGCGAATTGAACAAGACATACCTTTGGAGCACCATGAAGACTCCGGTCCTCCTTGCCCTGATCTGGAGGCTCACGGCAGTCAAGAAGGTGATGATTTCTTTCCCGTCGCATCGGTATTGGGAATGCTGATTGATGTAGAAGCCCCCCTGCGAGGTCTGATTCTCGTGGCGAGTCACCGACGGGACGATGTCATGTACCAACTTGCCCGGCGTTTCCGTGAACAGGCAGCATTTTGCCTTGACACAAGAGCCAATTATATCCATCAAAGCTGGAGAAAGGTTGTCCAGACTATAGACAGGGATGGAAATGGTCTAGATAAGCTCCAGAAAGATTTCTTTCGGGACCTCAAAGAGTATTGTACGAGCCCGGTGCCCTTTCGTTTGTCCATCGGGTTGGAGCTAACGGTGTCCTAGACGAATTTGTTATGCTCACATACCAGGTGGAAGGCCTTGTCAAAGCAGACCGCCTACTGCTGAAGCACTTTATTGGCACAGTGAAGCCGGATCTGAGGGAAGACGACGCCAGCTTTCTCGAGGGCCCACGTGAAGATTGGGTGGAGGCGTATCCGATGGAAACCATGAACCGATGGCTGAAGCTGATTCCTGAACACAGCACTGTCAGATCTCTTTGTGTAGGTCGGAAGACATCCATATGGTTGCAGCTTTACTAACTGCGAATAGAACAAGTTTCGGAACCGTGACAAGATCACGACGCACGAGCACTTTGAGGCCCACGAGTACTCAGACGAGGTGTTCATGGCGGTGTTTATCACCATTTCGCACATCATCATTGTGACGCTTGTTGGTGCCCCTGTCATCATCCAGGCTCTTGGAATATTACCGATGGCCTGGAACGCCGTGATGTATATGGTGTGCTTGATCTTGTTCATCATCTTCACCCAGGCAATTGTTCGAAGCGAGAGTACTCAATTCTTGATGAGCCTGGCATTTGCAGCTGTCGTGGCAACTAACCTGGGCCGCGCACATTGAAGAAAGAACATGGCCATGGCTTTCAGAAGTATTTACGCCTTCGATCCAGGAGCGAGAGGCTCCACAAGAGGTGTCAAGGTGTAGCTGGATTGCGGTGGGTTCGGCTTGGGTAGTTCGGGTGGTGAAGGTGTGTGGGGTGGAAGTTTGCAATCAACTTGTCTTTGAATCGAAGTGTTTCATGTACTTGAGTTAATTTAATTGATGTGTATCGAGATTGTTGTCAAGCAAGCGTGGCGGATTTGAACGTGAATTTGTGTCGTAAGCTGAGAGTTATCCCGACAGGTTCGCGGTTTTTGTTCTCGGTTGGGTGCGCGTGCAGCTTGAGATGCCCGTTAGCTCGAGATGGGCCGGAGATGCCATCCGTATACGTGCCGAGGACTCGAGAGGGAATGGTCTTGAGCAAGCTGAAGGCCTGTTGTCCAACGCAGACCAGAAGATCGGGAGCAACACTGGATGGGAGCCGCAGAATGGGGGCCGCAGAATGGAAACACAGAATGGGGAAACACAGAATAGAAGTCACAGAGGGGGGAAGAGAAAAGAATGAACGAGGGGGGGGGCTGGGTGTAAGGAGAACAGGTTGCACTTTGCCGCAAGTCGACGGCGGGCGCTCCTTGGCCGGTTTTCCAGCCCAGCTTCACACCAACGCCGAAGGGGACAATCACATGAGAGAGACGTGCCATGGGACAAGGATCAGAAAGCCATCGGGAGTAGAGAGAAGTTTGAGTAAATATTTAGTTTCAAAATAGCCCCTCTTTAAGGGTTGAAGACCTCAACTTTGAACCAGAACGAACCGCGCGTCCCACCGCAAAAGCTGTTATGAGTCCCGGGGAGCTCCCTTCCCCAGGCAGACAGGGGCTTTTTGAGCCTCAACTCAAAGAAATTTCTGGTGCGCCCTCTCGTGGCGGGTACTCATACCAACCCCCGGCCATTGACCACCCCTGGCGGATAACCGCCACGGCAGTCTTTCGAAGGCTGGGGCGAGCGCAGAGTCCAGGGCGCTCGTCGACGATGCAGGGAGGCCAGCGGGTGATCGTGACGACACCTCTCACGACAAGTCCATTGTCATCTCCCTCGTCTTCCGTCATCAAATCTCCACAGCCGCCGAATCTCAAACCACCTGTGCCGTCGAGGCGCTCCAAGGTCGCTGCTCGGTCGACTCCTTGCCGCCCATCTGTATCATGTCGTCCGGCCGAGTCCACCCCCTCATAAATTGGATATCCCAGCATCCGGGGTCTAGCGAGAGATTAGTGCCAGCGTCCGGGGATCGGTGGGGTCATGGGCTTGGGTCCACCAGCAAAGCAGAGCCTCATGCGAACCAAGGCGCTCTGTAAGTTCCGCGTCTTGGAGGAGGCAGCCAGGCAATCAAACGACATGGCACCATACATCCCCTAGCGGCGTGCAACTAGGTAGGTCATCTCGGTAGGCCCTCCTAGCAGGGTTTGCGCTGAAACCGCCCTTGTCGCTCTTCATTTCCTTGGCGTCGGGTTGCCGGCGAGCTGGCGGGCGGAGAGAACGAGTGCGGAGGAATGCAACCTTCCATCGATACATAGCACATGCAGTAAGTTAGTAGGGTGAGGGCGATTGCCTCGCGACGAGTCAAACGCCACGATGCTACTGATAGCTCGCGCTTTGTCGACGCCGGGTCGCGCAATCACACCATGTTGCATCCTGCGGCACCAGGAACGAGTTGCCTGCTGATCTTTCGGCCCCTCCTGCAACGGCCCTGAACTAACGGGGAGTCGGTCTCTCTCATTGGTTGGGTCGAGGCCGGCTTCGTGGTTGAATCAGCTCTGACTGACCCCAGCAGCCCAGCTCACCGAAATGGTGAAGGGCCAGCCTCCCTCCACACCGCTTCGGTTGTCGAAAGAATGCAAGTCAGTGGGTGCCTGGTGCTCTTAAAGCGAGCCCATCCTGTCGGTCTCGATTGACTCGGATCAAAATAGTCTTTCCGTTACTAGCAAGTCGACCATTCTTGGCTCGGATCCGCAGTCTCGGTGTTGGTTCGTTGTTGACATGTTTGTCCACACTTCGCCGAGCCAGGACTTTGGCTCCTTGCGCCCGCCGTCTCTCGCTCCGTCGTTGCATAATATGTCGCCTCAGCACCCCATCTATCGGTGCCGCCTGTCGATGCAACGATGCAGTGTCCTCTCGACCGTGGCCATCAGTATCCACACCAGTGAGGTCTTTTTGAGCTTGCCATCGGCACTGGGGATCCTCTCAGTTCAATCGGGATTCTGAAATGGCGCAAGTTAGCACAAGTTGTCCATTTCGACGGGTTTGCATGAGGGCCTGAACCAAAAAGGGCTCAACTCTTGAGCAACAACATAAGGTGAGATAGACTCAACCAGGCGCCTCGTGCGGTGTAATGCAACATGTGGCTAATTGTCTGCAGTTATCTAGAGGATGCTCAACCGTCCAGGAAAGACCGCAAGCTGGGCGACATCCTATTTCTATTCAGAATAGGTGGCTTGGATCTAGGGCAGCCAGGGGATATATTATCTGGACGTTGCCCGAACCCCTGCCGCAATCCGGGACTTAGGGACGGGCCGGGCAGCCCTTTATAGACTCCCCCTCTAACCCTCCAACCACCTGGCACACAGGGTGCCTTGGCCTTCCCCATAGGCGTTAGGTCGATCTGTGGGGAATGAATGACCAGTCTTTCATGCGTCCGAGACGTCGGCCGGGAACGGGGGACGGACGGACAGACAGACGGACAGGGGAATCGTGCTCCCTCGCGTGTCAAGCGACAACTGCGATCGCGATCAAGCTTTGTCCAGTTCAAGTATCGGCACTGGGTTGTCGCTGTTCCAGCCAAGTCAGGCGTCGTCTTGCCCTGGTGGGAAGGATCAATTATTGGATACAACCCTAATTCCTCGGCGATCTCTTGTTGTCTTCTGCCCTGTTTAGGAGCGGGGGCCTGCCAATTCACCAACGCCAGCTACCCAAACCAGCCCACAGCTCGCTGTTATCAATCTGTGCCAGCTCTTCCAGCAGCAGCTCCGCAAAAGGCACGGGCATACAGTGGAGAAGCCCTTAGCGAGTGGCCCTTCTTCTTATTTGATGAATCGCGACGACCTGAGTAGAATGATGCAGTGACTTCGTGGGGGGCTCAATAGAGCCCACGGGCCCGTGTTAGCTCCAGGCCTGCCGCTATCCCCAGGGTTTCCTCACCGCACGCCACCCAGTGGTGCTGTCGTGAGTCCTGGCACAGTTGTCACAGCCATCCACGGCCGACTCAGGGCCGAGGTTTCGCTGTCGTGATCCCAGACGCTTATTTCTCTGAGCGCGACATCCCGGATGGCTTTTTATCTGCACCTGGATGTATGGCATTCGCCAAAGGAACCGGTGTTTACGGCACTGGAGAATTTCCCTCGCGTGTTCCGGATGCCAGGGGGCCTCCAGTCTCAACCAAAGCCTGTTATGTCTTCAGCCTCGAAGCTGTACAGATCGCCCTCCATTCCGAGGGCTGTGGAGTTGCGAAACCAGGGGCTGAACCCCCGCGGGAAATTTCACCGTCCATGAAAAGGGAGATTTACGCTATTTGGAGACGGGAAAGTCGTCTTGAATTCATCGTCATCTCATGTTGGCCCATGAAGCCAACCGAGGGTACCAAAACCAGCGCTGCAGACCCTTGGAATATCCATGTTTGAAGGCCATCTTGGCTCAATCAACGTGCTTTCGGCAGAGTCCCGATTGAAGCCGGGAATATTGGCGTCTGAGTTATCACTGAGCGATGGACTCCAACAGCGATATTAGGGGTTTCTTTACCTCAAGAAGCAGCAGCGCTTTGGCCCTGAATCTCAGGGTAGCCCCTGAACCATCTACGACGTGATAACTTGCCACATCAACAAGCGCATGACGTCGAGGGCCGTATCAATCTGCCAAAGGCAGGGAAAAATGATGGGCTCAAATTATGCGGGCATTTCTCTCAGGATGAGACACACCTCGCCCTCCCTGTCACGATTAGGAGCTCTTGGGTGCGCCGAGCCCAGCCTGATGATGGCATCGCAACCCAACAATCCCATCCATCGGAGGGTCACACTGTCCCTCAGCCTCCATCGTGACCCCCCAGAGCCTCTCCAGCTATCTCAGGAGCTTGCTATACACCCATTTGCCGAAAGTGAGGCTCTCGTCAACCCTCCAAAGGGCGGTGAAAGCTGATTCTGTTGGCTCGGGGCCGGCGGGATCCAGCCCCTCCCATCCTTCTCAGCGTCATCATCCCTGAGTGGTCTGCTCCTTGCCAACTTTTCAACCGGTGAAGCCGACGATGAAAGTTGTTGCACAGCCCGTTGCCCAACCAACACCCTCATGACCTCTCGCAACCAATAAACAATATGCCGAGATATGCGTCTTCCAGACACCCGCTGCACGATGAGAAGGTATCGAAGAAGTACTCCCATGTCTCCCCCTTCTCGCAGCGGATCGGTCCGCATCCTTCACTTGCTCCGCCTGGCAACGGGGTCATCTGAGATCGACGGATGCGTGCTATTCGTGCTTCCTGCAAAGCGCATACGAATCATGACGCTCTCAGTCCAGATTGAGGAGGCTTTGAGCCTCAGCCTCGAGCGGCCAACGGAAGGATTGGGTACTAAGTGGATGCTGATGGAGCAAGTTGCTGCGGGGGGCCGGGTTTAGCATCGTGGATGGAGGGACTGGATCGGAGATTATGTGGGTGTGGTGATGGGCCGTTGGTCGACGAGAGGCTTTGTGGAGATGCGCGCTTGTGGATGTTGCTTGCGCGGGTAAGAGGATCAATCAGGATGGCTGCTATTCACAGTGGATATCGCACGTAGAAGAGTTCAAAGAGTTGCTATGATAGTATGGCGGGCCGGGCATAAGAGTGCGTGAGCTAGCCTGGCCTGGTTTTGTATCAGTAGCATCCTCAGCCTTGTTGATGCTGATATGATTGGATGGTAGGGGGGATCTCACGATGACGACTTAAGGGGCGCCTTCAGGTTACAAACAGTAGAGACAATATTCGTAGCAGATCGGATCTCCAAACTATACCAGGTTATTTCTTTGTTAACAAGACTATATACCAAATGCAAGCAGCATGTACACAATTTCGGAGTTTCTTTTCTGGGGGCTTCCCTGATGCTGGGACACTGGTTTGAACGAACACAGACATGTCTACTTTCAACTCATGATTCATAGCACCATCTATATAGCCGGATTGCCTACAATTAACAACAAGACGTTTACATCATTACTCCGAAAAGTCCACGTTACGCTCCGTTTCGATACACCTGTGCACCCTGATTCCTGAATCCAATGGTATCTCTCCGTTGCAAGATCATCAATGCCCGATTCAACGCCTGCTCAGTATACCCCTTGCCCTCGACCATCTCTCTGCGCAGCGTCGCCAGGCTAGTGCTCCAGCCGATGGGCAGTCTCCGCTTCAACTCCGCTTCGATACGGTTGACCTCTTCGTTGAGCTCACGGCTGCCCTGGTTGCTACCCTGGTTGACAGCGTCCATGGTGGAGCAGAGGAACAGACGGATGGCCTCATCGACGTGTGCTTCAGTGGCAATAGTGGAGAGGGTAAGCTTGGCGAGGGATTCGGTGATACGGACGATGGCCTCGAGCTGACGGACAGTGATGGGGATAGAAGAGCGGGCATTGGCTTCTATCTCGGCGGCGTGGACCTGTCGTCGGATAGAAACAAAGTGAGAGGAGAGCTTTTCGGCGGCCTCGGGGCTGAGACGGGGAGCGCATCGACTAGAAGGTGTTAATAGTTTGAACGTGAAAGGGGGCAAAGTGGAAGTGGGGGACATACGTCTTGCAGTAAGTCAAGAATTTGCGCATTCGGTCAATAGGGATTTCGGACTCGGTGACTTCCTCTTGGCCCCGGCCGTCCATCTGAATGCTAAGAACGTGCTTCGCCATTCGTTCATCTTTCTCGCGGTTGTGCTCATCCTTGACAATAAAGATCATATCGAAACGAGACAAGATGGTCGTCTGGAAGTCAATGTTCTCTCCAGGAGTCTTCATGTCGTCGTATCGACCAAAGATGGGGTTAGCAGCCGCCAAAACGGACGTTCGCGCGTTGAGGATTGTGGTGATACCCGCTTTGGCGATAGAGATAGTCTGCTGCTCCATGGCTTCGTGGATAGCCACTCGGTCTTCGTCTCGCATCTTATCGAACTCGTCGATACACACGACACCGCCATCGGCAAGGACCATGGCACCGCCTTCAAGGTAGAATTCACGTGTTGAGTGGTCTCGCTGAACTGAAGCCGTCAAACCAGCAGCAGACGAACCCTTTCCAGAAGTGTAGATGGAGATGGGAGCTGCTTTCTCGACGAACTTCAACAGCTGAGATTTGGCTGTACCGGGGTCACCAAGTAGTAGAACGTTAATGTCACCTCTTAGTTTCATTCCATCAGGCAGGATCTTCTTGGAGCCTCCTAATAGGAGACAGAGGATTGCCTTTTTGATGTCGCGGTTTCCGTAGATAGAAGGGGCAATGCAGTCTGTCATGACGTTGTAAAGATCTGGTCGTCTGCTCAACTCCAGGAATTCCTGCTCTTCTTCTTCAGTAAAGGTAGCGGCACCCTTGGCGGACTGGTCGAGATCGGTCTGGATGCCGACCGCTCTGAGGTAAGGGGTACGGATGGCCACCGCTCCGCCACCCGATGAGTTCTTTGAGGCCTTGTTTTGGTAAATCGAGAAGATGCCCATAACAGTGCATCTCGATCCAGGGACAACTCGGTTGGTTAAATGCCTGTCGGCAGAGATGAGGACATGTCTCGGCAGCTCTCCGACCGGAACCTGGTCAGGGGCTTCTTGAAGCTTGATGATTTGCTGGTCGACGAAGCGTGACTTCTCATGCATCACAAAGTATGGATCCAGAGGACACTTTGGTGAGGGATCGTTTGGGATTCGGACACGAGCGCATATTCGGGGCAAAGTGACACCTGTGAAGCCACCCAGGATCGGGATGGTCTGTGTATGCTGGCAACTCCGGCACTGGATGTGAAGCTGCGTCGCCTTTGAAGACATGACAGAGGCACCAATTACGATACCTGGTACACGGACCAGTCGTGCAATAGTCATCGAGTCAAGGTTTCTGATCGATACGTCATCTGCATCCGAATGAAGAAGAAGCTGGTGCTCAGGGATTTCGACCTTTGGGTCGTGGGGGAAGACGATTCGGTGTGTGCACTTCTTCAAGGCACCCTCGAACTATTCCAGGAATGTCAGCTAGTGCGCCGAAAGGTCGGGATGAACATGCTCTGCTTACCAGCGGGATGATCTCTGCGGGCTCTGAGGCCAGTTTGTGCGCCAGCTCTTCATTGAAGTTGATCAGATCGTTGATGTTGACATCGCAGTAGTATTTCTTCAGCAGCGCATTCTCTCGCAGCTGATCTCTGCACGGGGGGTTAGCATGCAAGGCTAGAGGCCCAGGGTCGAATGCGCAAACCTGTAGACGAAGTTGTTGTCGAGTCGGAAGTCGAGAATGAAGGTCTCGAGCTGGGTCTGCAGCTGCAGTCGGGTGTCGCCATTCTCGCCGAAGCTCGGGTCAAAGACGTGCGCAGAATAGACAGATTGGCGATCCATTGCGACCTGGGCGTGATTATCTGATCTTGCTCTGTTGTCGTCGGCGTGCCCAAGGCTGAGGGCTGGAACTGACGGGGGTTTATGCAAATAATGTGGAGTTGTTGGAGGGGCTCGCAGGTTGACCAGTTGGCGGAGTAATTTAGTTAGGTCTGTCGCGAACTGCGCGACGCGTCTCCTCCCTTTTCGCGTAAATTGACTTGTTAGTCAGCGGCGCATCCCGCTCCAAAAATCCAAAACGTGTTAGTGCTGATAACTTATCTTCACGTGCCGTCAGGGGGGGAGCCGAGCTGTCGTGGCTACAACGCATCCGGGCTTGGTACGGAAGCAATAATTGAGCTGCCTAATATGATGACGATCTATGCGCTCTTGTCTTGATTTATATTTCCCATCTTCTAGATTGCACGTGTCGGTCGCCTGTGCCAGTTCTTGTCTTCCCAGCGATGATACCCTTGTAATTCGCGAACCCGGCCGCCAACACAGTTGTCGGCTCCTTGTCCTGCCTAAGCCAGGCCACCCTCAACCATGTTCACTCACAGCGCCGCAAAATCCGTCGACAATCTGTCAGCTTTGTCTCCCGTGGGCCGCGGGGAGCTCCCCTTCCATAGGTTAGTGGTGGAGGAGTTCGCAGAGAAGTTTCCGCTGACAGTCCTGGGCGTAGCGGCGGCAGACATGGCTCAGTCCATCATCCACCTCCCTCACGACGCGGGTCGACAGCGAGCTCGATTCATTCGGTAGGCGGCGTGTTGGATAGCGCTCCCAGCAATTGGGCCGCTTCTGTTTACGAGTTGAACCATAATGGTGCGTCCTACGATTCCCAGCTTGCCCATCTTCCCCCAGCGTTAACCACCAAGCAGCCATCTCGACACTCCTCCAACCTCCTATTGTACGAACCGGCCTGCAACCTCACACCTCGGCCCCAGCATCGAGCGCACACAAACCCCCGACCGCGAAAGACATTCCTCCAGTTGCCCTGACGAATATTGCCCGTATCGATGTCGAGGAGTTTAAACCGTACCTGGCGCAGGTTGGCACGCTGTACGAACAGCTCCGAAGAATCAAGGAGAATGACGATGACGCCAACAGCATCCAGCGATTGGCAAGACAAGAGGAGCAGGTTGATACCGGTGGCGATGCGTTTCTAAGGCCTGGGCGCCCCACGCGCAAGAGCTCGACTGCGTCCCTCTCATCACTAAACTCGAATGAAGGCTCCAGTCCTGTCCGAAGGCCGAGCGCCAGCTTTGCTCGGAGATCTATGCAAGGGCCACCACCATTGTCGACAATCCCGACTGTTTATTTCGACGAGGAGTTCCATCTTGAAAACCCGAGGACCTTCGATGTTGTTAGCGAGCGCTCTGAAGTCATCCGCCCTGCCAACTCAGAGAATGGCGAGAAGGGTGCAATCAATGGAAGTGCATCTGCGCCGAGGAAGGCTCTCGCCACCAATGCAATCCTGCAAGAGAAGCTGTCCTGGTACATGGATACAATCGAGGTCCATCTTATCAACTCAATCTCGACTGCATCCACCACTTTTTTTACCGCCCTTGGATCTCTCAAGGAGCTGCACTCGGAAGCCGCCGAGTCTGTCCAGAGAATCAAAGCCTTGAGGAAAGAACTCGAGGCTCTTGATGAGGAGATTGCGACTAAGGGTCTTGAAATTGTCCACAAGAGACGTCGACGAGAGAACCTCAAGCAACTAAATGATGCTGTCTTGCAACTGAGACAAATCGCGGACGGGGTTATGGGCTGCGAGGCCCTAGTTGATCAAGGCGAGGTGGACAAGGCCCTGTCGAGCATTGACTCGTTGGAGAAACTCATTGCCGGCGAACGAGACCCGGGGGCTGAATATGAGACTGAGTTACAGTTGCGAGATCTAAGGTCAGCTTCCGCCTTGCAGGGTGTCCATGCCGACCTTACTACACTGAGATCCCGCATCGGAAAGGCATATGAATCCAACTTCCAAAATATCCTGATGCGCGATCTGCGTAGACACTCCGAGTCAGTGTCCTCGGAAGAAATTTTGCTTCGATGGACCAACGCTGCAACCAGGGCAAAGGGTGGTCATGCCAGATCACCCTCAGTCTTCCCGGCTTACTTGACGGGTACCGATGAACTAAAAGCCCAACTCTTCCCCAACATGGTCGGTCTGCACCGCGCTAAACACATAGCAGCAGCCACCATTGCATACCGGGAGGCTATTCTCCGAGAAATTCGCAATCTGATCCGACGACCGCTACCAAGCTCCACTGACGACGATAATGAATCCATGATGTCAGTATCAACGGCAAGTGGAGGGCGTGGTTTGTCAAACCAAGAGAAGTCGTCTATTCTAGCACGAAATTTGCGGGCCCTGGAACCTGAGGACGGCGAGGAGCTACTCATCAAAATCTATATTGGGGTCACAGAGACCTTGAGGCGGTTGACAACACAAGTTAAGGTGTTACTGGAAATTACGAGTTCCCTGACGGATTCACCTCAAGGGGATGGACTGAGGTCGCCACCAATCCGATCACCTATATCAAGCCCAAGGCCTGATCGCTACCCAGGCAATCCCATGAATTCGACATTCGAAGTCCAGGAGGAGCTTCACAAGAATCTTGACGTTGCCAACCTCCTCGGCCAGGCCGTTGATGTCGCAATTGAAAAGATCGTCAAGGTGCTGAAGGTCCGAGCAGAGCAAACAGCCCACCTACCTCCGGGTCTTTTCTTGCGATACTTTACACTCAACTTATACTTTACCAATGAGTGCGAGTCGATCTCTGGCAGAAGTGGCACACCCTTAAAGACTGTGGTCAACGGCCACATCAAGGATTTTGTGCAGAGAAACCGTGACGTTGAGATGCAGAAACTTGCGCAAGGCATGGAATCTGACCAGTGGAATGCCAAAGATTTCAGCGACGACAACGCAGATCTCCTGGAGATCCTACTGGAAAGCAGCACGCGAGATGCCATCAAGTGGACAGAAAGCAACAAGATATACGTGCCTTATTCCGACCCAGATAGGACAGAGGGAGACTCTGCCGTCGAGAGCAATGGAACTAGCAAGGAAAAGATCCGAACAGCAACCATTGACTCGGAGACGTTCATGCTCCCGAAGTCGGCAATTCTCTGCCTCGAGGGCATTGCCAAATTCTCACATCTCATCACTGGAATTCCGTCGATGACGCTTGATATCGCGACTTCCTTAATAGCGTATCTGCAGCTCTTCAATTCCAGGTGCACACAGCTCATTCTAGGTGCTGGCGCAACTCGCTCAGCTGGCCTGAGGAACATCACGACAAAGCACTTGGCCCTGGCATCCCAAGCGCTCTCATTCATCGCTACTCTCATCCCTCACATCCGCGAATTTGTGCGACGCCATGCTGGCTCCGGGGCAAATGTTTCCAACCTCATGGGTGAGTTTGACAAGATCAGGCGACTGCTCCAGGAACACCAAGACAGCATCTACCAGAAGCTTGTCGATATCATGAGCGGCCGAGCCACCATTCACTGCAGGAATATGAAGACCATCGACTGGGACGCGGACGGCACAAGGGGGGCCCACCCTTACATGGAGACTCTAGCGAAAGAGACAACCACCCTGCACAGGGTTCTCACGAAGCATCTGCCAGAGACTTCCATTCAGATGATTATGATTCCCGTCTTCTCTAGTTACAAAGACCAGCTTGGTTCAACCTTCCAAGACGCCGACCCCAAAACAGAGATGGGTATCGAAAGGTAAGGCTGTTCAGATCCTAACAGGCGGTGAACTCATGACTAACATAACATCAGCATGCTCTACGATGTCGACTTCCTCGCAACGAAGCTTGGCAAACTCGATGGGTTCGGGGACACGGCAGAATTCCTAGCAAAGATCATCAAGTCTAAGAAGGTCATGGTGGAAGAACCCCCTGCAGACACAGCCTCTACGGAGCAGCCCAAAGAAGACGAGCCGGAAGAAGATGCGAAAAAGGATTCAGAGGAGCCCCCCAAGGGCGACGAAAAGAAGTAGTCTTCGGTAGCAGGCTAATAAGTTGCCGAGTTCAGTGCGGGTAAGCGTTGTATCTACAGTTGCGAGGTGCTAGGGCCCGGATTAAATGGCCGTGTTACGATGAGTTATGCGAGAAAGCCATAGTCCTGCACATAGAATCTCATTCACATCCAATTGGTTAACTCCACTACACCGCATCCCGCTTTGATGACATGTGCCCGTCGTGACAAGCCCCAGTCCAGTAGCAGACCAACTGACAGCATCGCTTCACGCCCGCTGGAGTCGTACGGCCACGGCGTCTTCTACGCCTTGGCGAGAACCGTGGCGCTGAGTCCTGAATACTCCGACAGGGCGTCCCGTTGGTGCCACGCTGCCAGAATAATCACCGCCATCCGTCCCTGCGGCTGACCGACACCAGGGGCGCCAGGGAGTCTGCAGGGCAGCGAGGTTTTGCTGCCGACGGCGTGATTTACGTCGCAGACTGCGCGCCGCTTGACCTATGCTCTTCGCGGCGGTAGGTACTACGTGGTAACTCTGGGGGAAATGAGCAATGGCGCTTGGCGATGCGACTAACCATGATTGCCAGCACGATTTGTGCCAAGCGATCCCCCCCAGGCACAGCTGATCGGCACGATGTCGAAATGAGCATCGTGCACGGATTGACAGCGGGAACAATGCGATGGGGCCTTTGTTAGTTGCGCCGTTCCCGCGCGTCGCTGATCTACTACGTAGGATTCAGCGCTGATGACACCAAAAATAAGGAGTGGAGAAGAAAGGATCGGCGGCAACGAGCAACCCAAGAATAGCAACAATGAGGGGCAGCTGAAAGTTGTACGAGGAGTCGGATAAGTTTTGTGCGCGGGGCTGGGTGGCACAACCTTCTGCAGTTACTCGGTCCGTAGGATGCGCGTGCATGTCTGACGTGTACGTCGCATCCAACCAGACTTCAAGGACAGGCAGTGCACGTCGGGAGATGAACAATGGCAAGGGACACGGGCGCGAAAATAACAAACAGATGCTTTGACCAGGGGGTCGTCGCGTGCTCGTACAATGAACTGATCGGCATTGTGCAGTCACGTCAAAAGCTTGTCAAGGAGAAGTCAAAGTGTAGATCCAAGTCTATGTTCATTCATCCCAAAATATCTCAAAGGTTTTTTGTAGGGGTTCACAGACGCCCTAGAATATATACAGAAAATCTTCTAAAAGTTCAAAACGTGTTGTAAAGCGAATGTGAGAATTGTCCAAAAGTAAGTGAGTGCCAGACCCAACCCCTTGCTGATCTGTGATCCAAGAGGCATCAAGCCTGTAACAAATTGGGGTGGTGAAGAAAGCGAGCAAGCGAGTGAGGTTCGCATCAATCCCCAATGGGTTCTGTTTTGAGTTTTTTGTTTGTTCCATCCATAAGCGCCGCCAGCCGCCCAAAGTCTATAACCCGGGTATCTTGAAATGGGTATGTGAAGGGTATGCGAAGTGCCAAGGGTAATGTGTATGTGCTCGTGTCATCGTGAATCGACGCTCTGCGTCAAAGGGGGGAAAAGGGGTGGACAGAAGAAGGAGGCGTCCAGGCAAGGCCAAGAAGGCGCTTAGTTGGGGTAGGCAGAACCAACACCCAGGGTGCTGATGAGATCAACCTCCTCAGTGACCTTGGTCTGGACGTCGTCAGGGAGGTAGTAGGCGTTGTTGCAGGGGAAGACCTCGCAGCCAGACATGGGCTCGAGAGCGGAGGCGGGCCACATCTGCTTGACGTTGTCGTGGTCGGCGGGGTTGACAATGGCAGAGACATCGAAGTAGGTCAGGCCGTTCCAGCCATTGAAGGTAACCTCGCCGAGCATGCCAGGGGCAGCGGTGGCACCCTCCTGAACAGCGTAGTAGTTGCCAATGTAGCCCTCGGGGAAGGTGACGGTGGTGTTCTTCTTGTGGTTGACGGTGATGGATTCGATCTCAGCGTGGCCGGCGCTAGGGGTGAAGATGATGGTGCGGGTGGCATCATCAAGAGTCCAGAAGGTGACAGTGTTGGCGGCAACAGTGGACACGGTGGCGGCAAAGGCCAGGAGAGCGGTAGCGAACTGCATTTTGAAGTTGGTTTGGTTGTGTGAGGTTGGTTTGTGGTAGTTTGGATTGTCGTCAAGACAAGGCGATGATTTTCAACGGTTGATAAATGACTGAATCAAGACGTTATAATCAAGTTGGCTCCGTGAGATCGAGGACTAGCTCGCTGCTTCAGGGAGATGTTTGCAGGGAAAGTGGTGAGACTCGGCTTTCAAAGGAATGAGAAGCGTGGAGTGCAGAATGAATGATAGTCCGAAGACAGAAGATGAAACAAATGACTGTTGTGGGTAACGAGAACGAACACCAAAAGGAGATGCGGGTAGGGAGGCCCGTTTTATAAGCACATCTGAGTCCGGCCATCTGGGAACGACGTGGGCGCATCCCATCTCACCCAGGGCAAGTCTCTGCCCAGATCAGATTTTGTCAACGACAACGTTGGAGCGCCTCAGTGGGGCGGCACTGCGAGGTACAGCGAGGCGATGCTGGGAGGGACGGGGTCAGCGCCCAAGATGGAGGCCACCCGAGTTGCCGGCGCCACCATTGGACGCCCCGGCGCCTTCGGTGGGCCATCAGCACAGTGAAGCCCAAGTTGCGACACAGGGTTGGCCGAAGTCACTGTCTCCCAAGACTCCTCTCATCTGCGTGCGGAGAGTTGTCCCGTGTCGTGGCGGCCACGGTGGTGCGGTAGGCGAGTGGTGTGGTGCGCTCCCGTCCAACTGCCACGCGCCGCCTGCCAGACCCGGCGGCTCGCCCACCCGCCAGGGAGCCCGGAGACCGCCAGGGACCTGAAGCCCTTTGTTTCAGGGACTGCTCTTTGCGGTTGTCTCGCACGATCCCGCTGCTAATGAAAGCGTCACCCCTATTCGCGTCGCTTGGAATGCCGTCTTTGTTTTCAGGCACTCCCTTCAACGTTGGCCGTTACCACAACGGCTGATCTGTGCGGGAGGAGTTGTTTCTCTCGCGGTGCCAGCGTTCGTCTGTCAGATCGCAGAGGATGCGGTAAGGAGCCGTGGGATTCGGCGTGTGGGGGCGTCGACCCGACGCTTTGGGGTACTTGGGCGCGTACCGTATGAATTCCACGAGAGAGGAGACAACACGGCCCCCGACTTGGAAGCCAGGCACATGCCGGACAACAACCGCTGTCAGCCCGGGACTAAGGCAAGGGGCGAGGGCAAGGGCATGGCAGGGCTTGCCAGGTGGAGCATGCCGCGAGGGGGGTCGAGCCAAAAACCGCTCTTTTTTTCTTCTAGCTGCATCCTCACCAGACTCGAGCTTGGCTTCAGCCCCGCCATTGGTCCAGCGTTTTCTACCAGTGCCTGGTACCTGCGCGAAGCCAGGTGGACGGCTCTCACAGGCTTGTTTCGAAAGCTTCCGGGGTGTGAGTGGGTTTGACATGGGGCAAACCCAAGGGGAAAATGTCCGTCAGCACACGCACAAGGCAGGTCGATTGAATGAAGCCTTTGTACCCATACAGCAAGGTCGCCTGCAAGCACTTCACATCCCGCGTACAAGTACACACCGCTTACCAGGGTGGCCGGCTCGGACACAAGTGTAGCCACCAGCGAGGGTGAGAACATGGCACCGGGCCCTGAGGTCTCAACACGTGGAACCGCGGAGTCTAGCGAGCACCTGAATCATTCTGTGCTGGCCAGGTGTGGTTTCGTCTAGCCCTGAACACCTCATGGTTGCCCGACGGGCACCCCACGGCTTGGGCTTGCCATGGCGCCGCCCCTGTGCGAACAAAGGCGTTGTCTTGCGCAGCTATTCTCTCCGTCAGTCGGGGAGCTAGGACCCGGCAGTTCATGGCTGGGCGGTAGCAGCATTGTTGGGGCCACAGCCGGCCCATGATTCATCCTGCGATGTCGGGCCAACAGTTGCGAGTCGGGAACCTCCACACCCACCTCCCTGCGGCCGATGCTGGATAAAATTGAGAGAAAATAAGCAACGAAGTGGATGGCAAGATGGCGAGATGGCTGGTTTCTGAGTAAGCCAACCAGGCTTTGCGCTTCCAATTCTCGTTCCTTGTTCCTGGATGATCATCCCCCAGCCGAGCGCCCAGTCCTCATGTACAGGGATCCCATGCAAATGGATCTCAGCGGATGCTACGGGTGCTCAACCGCATCGCCAATCAACGGCCAGAGGCGAGGTTTCTGCGAAAGCTCTTCCCTGCATGCCGAATGGCTGTAATGGACCTGGACCATGGCGCTGAGCATACCAGACTCCAGAGAGGCGACACAACAGACAGCGGAGAAGAGGTGGAGCCGCTGCTGAAAACTTTGATGGCGTCGAATCTCACGGAACTCTCCTTGGTACCACGGACGAAGACAAGGTGAAGATGAGGCAGCAACAGCGCTCGGCAGGCCGAAAGATTGATGCCTGCCCTTGTTGCCTGAGGCGGCTCGCGCTTGAGCCTTGCGGACCCGCCCCGGCTAGTTCGGTTGGTCAGCCTCTAGGCCGTTTTCTCCCAAACGGAGCGGAACTCTCTTCACAGAGTCTTCGAGAAACGGCGCCTTTTTCCCAGCCATTCCGGCCCGTCTAGTACAGTACAGAACTGTCAGGTTAGTACGGCGGCCGCGCGGCTTCGGAAAAAGGCTCAGCCCTTCCCTTCCAGGAAGGTTATCCGTCTCGAGTCGTTGTGCATCTTGACGCAAACTTGTGCAGCCATGTGCAGCCATGTGCAGCTTTCCCCGATTCGCCGGCTGCAGGTTTGTGCACGCTAGGGCCTCCGATGTTCTCCCATTCCAGTCCAGGCCGCAGACAACAGGGATGAACTTGGTGACTTGGTGCACGCAACCGCACCCATCAATGGTACCTTGCGCCGACTCGTTCGTCAAGCCGCACCTCAGGAACGCTCCAGGAACGCTCCAGGTACGCTCCAGGCACGCTCTGCCAGGTGTTGGAAATGTCCCCCAACAGCTCCTCGGCTGCAGGCTCCCACCTACCGTGCCCTCCCACAGCCTCCCAGCACTCAACCGAATCCCTCGGGCTTCAACCAACTCTTGGCCCGACTGGCTGAGCTGTCGGCGGAAATCTCTCATTGAGAGTCATCGACTGATTGCGAGATCTCTCTCACCTTCCGTGAGGAGCAATTAGGCAGTGCTACCCCCGATGCATCCTCGTCTGTGCCGCCTTACCATTTCTTTTTCCTCCCCTTCTAGCATTCTCAGCTTGTTGGAGCTATGACACGCCACCGAGCCTTGAATTTCTTCCCATTTCCATCAATCATTTCACGCTTGCCCAATCGTTTGCCATGATCCCTTCGCAGTCGTTGTGAAAATTTCTTTCCTTGTACCGGCCGTCGATCGGATAGAACCGATGGATATGAATCAGAGCTGTGTGGCAAGAGACAACGACCAAGTCCCACAATTGAGGCACTTGTTTAGTCGCTCCAGTCTTCAATCCTCTAGCCATCCCCAGTAGTTCGCTTCTTGATCGCTGGGGCCCAATGATGTGCCGCATGGTGAAAATTCTGAACAGTGCTCCCCTCCAGCAGGTTCGGCGAGCATGCCTCTCGGTGATACATGTGACTAAAGACACTTCTGCAGTTCCGTCACCGAGGCCGTAGGCTCCACTCCAAGGTCGGCCCGGAGGTTGTTGGCACGCCCCCGGCTGCCGAATCTGTGTCAGGCCTTGTAGGGTGCCAAGTCAGTCACAGCCTTGCAAGTCGGGACAAAGTTCACGCCCAAAGCTCTTTACAGAAAAGTCCCTCAACTAGAGGTCTCCGCTGACTTCATCATTGCTGACCATGAAAGAGTATCTTTGAATCAACAGCCGGCCCGTCGGAAGTGTAGCCCGGGTTGTCCCTTTTGGGCGGTTCCGTCCGAGCTGCCACGGTATCTCGATTCGCACTTCTAGACTTGCTCATCCAGATCGTCCAGCGGTTGGGTACCGGGAGGGGCCCCGAAGGAACATCATGTCTTGACGAATGTCACGTAGCGGATGGGAGGTTCTAGCCAGGGAATGCCATCATAGTCCACTTATTGTGCCTTGTTGAGGATGGACTTGGGCCGAACACGTATTTGACGTGTCCCAGACAACAAGAGCCAATAATCAGGCCCTTGTCGTTCGAGTCATCATTCGAGTCCGTTCAGCAGTGAGTTGGCGAGACACCTCCAATCTCCTCATGCATCTCCTTGGGAGGGGACGGAGTAGCGAGCCAGGTTATTATACCTTGCCATCGCTGTCACTTGACAGCAGGGTCGAAAGTTCAAAGCGCTTGCTCTGCGTAGTTCGCGCGCTTCCCGCATGCGGGCTGACATGATGCTGGCTTTGCGGAAGCAAGATGGCTCCTCTTGGTCGCCTCCGTCTCGTGTGGAATCGTTCACCGTTAACTGCGCAGTTAACTAGTCGAATGAATGGTTTGTACGTGACTGTCACAGGTAAATGGATAGGATAAAGCAATGAGTCGTATTGAGTTGTATTTTGTGTTGATTCGAGAGTAAAAGAGGAAGTGGGTTACTATGAGGGGATCCGCTGCCATTATTGACTCCTCACAGAAATGATCATGTGACGCGATAGACTCCCCACCTCTCTCCGGCGAACGGTCGTTTGAGCATTAGTAGGCAATGGCAGAAGCACACGGACCACTGCAGAGCCCCGGATAGTACTTATAAACACAGTACATCATAAAATACATTGGCCGTGCTTTCTCCTGGGGTGTACAACTTTCTTGTGGCAGCTAGATTTGATGCTATCCGCCGAGATGTCGTACTTGTGGGCGTCACGTGATATCTGTGTGTGTGTCTTCAGAGCAGCACGATCATCAGACATGATCCCTATACGAGAATAATATTATATTCTCCTGCCTCGATTAATAAAGGCCATATTCAGTTCTATTTATTAAGGCGAGTGTTCGGGATCTCCATCAGTCCATTATGCTCCACGACACATTCCACACCATCCTCTCACTATAGGGTAAGTAACTCTCGCTAGACGGTGTATTGATATGTCCTCCCCCACGACAAGGGACATGGATTTACTTACTTTTATAATGACTAGTGTGTGAAAAGAACTAACGAGTGATATATAACGTTCCCCATAAGCAATATCCAAGTCATGGATATCACTTCTGTTCAAGATCAGCCTCTATTGATGGTCCCAATCACCCCAGCTAACGAGTATATGCGTAAGTGATGGGTTAAAGTTGCAAGTAGCCATCAACTTCTAGAGAATACTAGATTGGCCAATTTTAACTGTTCCTCGAATATTCGTATCTCCTCGCAGATGGTAAGGGATTGCGGTTGTGTTTCAAGCTTGCTAGAGTCGATTAGGCTTCTTGTTCCATATCTGAAACCAACATCCCTGACCTGTAGTTTCGCAATAGCTACAGGATAATGGCAGTTGGAGCTGTGTCAATTTGCTTAACATAAATATTATGAAATCACAGCAAGGAGATATTTGTCTAGGAGAGTGTACTGCAAGAGATATGTACAATTTGTTATCTTAACTACAACCTTGACCTTGAAAATAGGATTGATCATCTAACTGTAAAAGTCAAGTACAAGAAAGGTCCTGGGAAATATGTACTAGTATAGAGAATGCCCGACAAGGAATTGACTTCAAAGTTTAATGGATCCGTCGTCAAATCTAATAATATCGGAGAGAAGTGAATAGGACACGCCAATCTCGCCGTTCCCTGAAACCCAGTAGCTCACGTGGCTTTCCAAAAAATCTCCGTCGACATTCGAAAAACTACGAGAAGTTACTGAATCCGGAGAATCTCGAAGATTCGTTGATTTAGATGAAGTTGCCGCCTCCGTTGCAGCGGGACAGGGGGAACTGCCTCTTGGCGCACATGGCTATGGTTTTATTAGCAAACCATGTTGGTTTGACTGGAATGAACAACTTACAGATGGCTCCAGAAACCCACTTGACACCAGCATAGGAGCCCTCCTTGTAGGAATCAGCCATGAAGGTACCGACTTGCTTCATGCTACCGATGCAACCTCGCATGTTGCGGCCGTAGCGTCGGGTCTTGAAGGGTCGGGTAATCATGACACCAGAGTAACCCTTGGGGACAGTTCCCTTGATGTTGATAACGGTTTGGGTGGTCCAGGTGCGGGTGTAGCTGACACCAAACGAGGCGCCAAGTCTGTCCTTGATGAACTTGAGGTCGCCTTCGCCGCTCACAGTAACACTGTTGGAAACGGAGTATCCAGAGCTAACATAGACATCCATAGCGCCGACACTGGCAATGACGACAGGGCTCATCTTCCCAGCAAGCAGCTGTTAGCAACTGTGTATCTTCCAGCGGAATCTGAAAAGTCGGATGCACTTACTTGCACGTCCCAATCCACAAAGTTTTGAGTTCTGTCAGTGATGACGGCATTGGTGTATGCGCAGGAAGCGCGGGTGTCAAGTGACTTGTCGTCGGTGCTGTTCAAGAAGGCCTCGTCGACCTCAGGGGTTTCAAAGTCGAATCCATGCTCGGCGACCAGCTGCTCATAAACGGTCTCATGGACAATCTCCACTATGATTTTCTGAGTGTCAGTGAATTTGTTGTGAAGATTGCTGTGTTCCATGTAATTCAAAGGGGGAGAGAGCAAATGTGAGAATCAAAATGGCAAGAGAAGCTTACTGCGACCGTCCTCGCCATAGAGGATAACCTCATCATGCTTGAGGACATGATCGGGAGTCCACTTAGTACTATTCAAGTCAAGAGTGGTGGTTTCGACGGCGGCAGGAGCTGCGCTGGCGAGGCTGGCGAGAACCAGGGTGACAAGGGCGGTGGGGAAGATCATTTTGAGTGAGGAGTAGAGAGCGAGTATGGGATTGCAAGTATTGTGTGGTTGAACTGATGGATGGCAAGCAATAATAACACAGGATCTTTGAAGCCTTTATACAAAAAAAATCAATTCATTTGAGAGCATCAAGCCATTTACTCATGATCCGGTCCATGTAGCATGTAGCTACTCATCCATTTCGAGTAATTGTCGTTACGCGATGTTCGAGTAATGCACTCCGCGCATTGACCAAACCGACGCTTCTCATTCGCTCCTTTGAAGTTTGGTTCCCAATACGAGGCAGGATTCAATAGCTGCCTTCACTTATCACCTCCCCTGCCAGGTATCCATGTCAACCTTAAACTTGAGTATTTACTTGGGTTAACTCTATTGGGATGAAACACGGGCCTCATCCACCCACAAAGCGATATTCCACGACCCATTCATCCAACGATTTCAAATAAGGTTCCGTAAAAACAGCCTCAGGCCCTTCCAGAATATCTCTAGACAATCCCGGGATCACAGCCGTGCCCGACTTCAGTGTGACTAGGTTTAAGATCCTGTGGAATTTGGGAACTATGTCATTCCAATGTGCAGTAGAACACGAATAGTTTACGTCTAAGTGCAATCGCTTAGCCCATTCGAACAGGTGATATAATGAGCGTGGCCAGTTGCTTGCGTGCCGAGCATCCGGAATATCTCAACATGGTCACCTGTCACGATGTTATCTTGAACTGAGATGTTTGGGGAGCTGGTTTGGGACGAAGATACGAAGTCACCGTCTATCAGGGTACTCTGGCCAAAACGGGTGTCTAGTGATCTTTAGTTCCCAAGATGATATAAATCATGCTCTATCTCGGCCGTTTTGAATCACCCAGACACCTCTGTCCACCCCAAAGCATCTCTTCACTACCAGTTCTACCTCCTTTACAACAACTCAACATGCAGTTCACCGCCACCGTTTTTGCTCTTCTGCTCGCCGCCGAGGGGTAGGTTTTTTCCACTTCTCAAACCTGGAGACATTATGTAAAAGCCGCCAGCTAACATCCCTCGTTCACCAAGTGCTCTCGCCGGCCTGCACAGCTCTGCGGCCTGCGTTTCCAACAGAAAGAACTCGCCCGTCGGCGGTAGCCCCTGGTCCGTTAGCTACACTTGGGCAAAGAGTTACGATATCTTGCCCGATGCCACCAAGTGTGCTTGCAACATGTACCGGAATCGAAACACTGGCAACAAGCAGTGGGACAAATGCCCCGACTGCACCTTTGTATGCTACATGATGCTTCTCCTCCAGAAGATTATTGGCTAACTATCATGGCAGGATGGAACTATCTGCAACAGTAAGGGCTGGCACATTGGTGGTGACGAGGTAAAATGCTATTTGGCCTATTTGGGCTGTGAGTTTGATTGTTGACTGACTTGATTTAGATGAACTACTACTGCTCGAAGAAGTGCGGTGCCCAGGGCTCCGAGGCCAACTAAGGCTAGGCCACGGAGTCCCCGGGAATTTCTACATGAAAGGCTGTTTTAGACAGTTCTTTTCGGTTGGGATTCATTATTTCTTGTGTCGTATTAAACTTCTCTACTCGACTCCTCTTGTAAATAGTATGTGTTGAGAGCCGTAAATTATTTATTTTGTTGCGAAATTGGACGTTAATGCAACAAATGACAAACCTGAAAAGATAATCTGTGATTCCTGAGCAATAATATGCGTGCACCCGAGATTTTATCATCTATGTGAACATGTTTACTTGCACCTGGTTGCGTTCCTCCCACTTCGTCCTATCTATAGGGTAGCTACTTTGTCCTCACCATTAGTGTTGCGAGCACCTTTCACCTATGAATGAGAGGCTGATTGCGAAGCCGAGAATGGGAAAGCTCATTGTGAATTAAGGGGTAGGCTACAGCAGAACCAACCATGAAAACCACAGTCTGTTTCTGCATGCTGTGGTTCAGTGGATACGCATTGAGCTATCCGCTCTTGGACGACTGGAAGGCCTTGAGCTCGGACTATCATCTGAGGGCAGAGAATCAGCACACAGTAGATTCCTGAGACAGGCACAGCTGCCAAGATCCTGAGTCCGGAAAGTCCTTGCCGAGATCCGTCGATAGATGATCATCCTTTCTATCCGTAAGCGAAATGTTTCTGCCGACCCTCGGACCCTTGGTTGGCTAGGGCACGAAGCTACATTCCAGCCAACTCGCCTTATCGATTTGTAAAACACATGATGATCACGATACCGAGAGCGAGGAAGACCCCTGAGGTTAATCATGGGAAAGCTGACCTGGTGAACCTGCTAGAGAAACCTCATCGTCGAGGATCATGGGAGCTTCAAAGTATAATACTGCCAAGACTCCAGATCTGGACTTCGGGAGAATTCTCGGGCGACGCAATGACGCTGTTAGCTGCACGAAGCTAGAATGCTGCCGCTGCGAGGATGGTTTTCGATTCTGGTCGGTTCCGGCCCCCGTAGAGACAAAAGTTAGTCTCAGCCTGGCTTTGGTGTGTCGATCGATACCGCCTCCAGCCCCTCTGACGAATTTCCACATCGAGACGGTGAAACATGGATCATAGGGTACGGAACCAGGATTGAGACATCTTCTATTGCGCTAAAGCGACAGCCCTAATACGAACTCTATCACCGTGATTACACTTTGCGACAGCAACTAGTTCCATTGCAGACCCCAGCAAATAGGCCGGGGTTGTCAATCTTATTCCCTCAACGTGGGCTGAGAAACGCTCATTCGCTGCCCTGCCGGCCATTTGACATCAACCCGTCTGCTGTAAGCGCCCTTACCGCGTCCGGCTTTCTGAGATACGTTGCTGGCTTGCTGGCTCTTGTTTCTGCCTTCGATCTTTTTCTCTGCCACCGGCCAACACCGAGGAGCTCCCGGGCCTAGCTGTGTGCAGACTCCATTCTCATGGATTTCGGCCGGTTTGGTGGAGCTTCGCCACCTTGTAAGGCGAGCGTTGGGAATGGGGGCATGTCAAACTCCGGGTTCCGCCAAATCCGGGAGGAAACACTGCGTTGCGCAATTCCATCATGGTATTGCCATTTGTGGATGGGAATCAGGTGCGTTTACACACATCAGATACCTGACTACAAAACCTGCGGATTCCCTCCTCTAGAGTAGTTTTCCACCAGCCTTCACATCCATCATCCATCGCTTACATTCAGCTTCACCCTTGAGAAGTCTCGTCTTCTTGCCTATAGCCCGTCGTTATCAACCTCACCTCACGTCTTCTCCACTTACTTAGACAAAATGAGATTCGCTCAGGTTTTCGCTTCCGCCGCGACTGTCTTCTCGACAGTCTCCGCCCAGACACCCACTGTTTATGACGTGGTCACCAAAGTTGCGGAGCCCATCACGCGGACTACCACTGTTACCGAAGACTATGTCTACTGGTGCCCTGTAAGACAGCCAAGAGATCTGTGCTGTTGAGCATCTACTGACTTAACTTTCTTTGAAGGAGCCTACTACGTTCGTTCACAAGAACGCCACCTACACCGCTCACGAAGCCATGTGGATGACCATCACCAGTAAGTCAACGTCTTAGCATCAAACCCGAGGCACACCACTGACCCATTCCTCAGACTGCCCTTGCACTGTCACCTACACCACGCCTGTCTACCCTGACACAACGTACTCGCCGGACTGCGTGACTCTCACCACCGACGGCACGGTCATCACCTTGACTTACCCTCCTACCAACCCCCCTGATGTCCCGCCGGCCACCACCATCGGCCATACCATCCCCGTCGCCCCCACTACAACCGAGCCCGTTGTGGTCCCCACTGTTGGTGCTGCCAACAAGGCCAGCGCTGGCTTCGGTGCTCTGGCCATCGCTGGAGTTGCTGCCTTGATCCTCTAGTGTGCTTGCAGCATCTCACTGGGGACAAATGCCTACTTCTAAGGCTTACGCAGGAGAGGGCGTCTGCAACGACCCTCCCATCACCATCCTTTGGCTTCAACGCAATGATTTCGGCGAGCTTCGAGGGTATACGGAGTTAGGGGAAGACCGGGCGGAAGAGGAGCTTTCTACAAGATGATAGCGAGCTGTGCCATTCCTTGTCATTGTGGCGTTGCGGATTTACGCAAACTTGCTGGGAACTAATCGGACAATTAGATAGGTTAGAAAAACAGTGTGCTAATAATCGCCCAATAATAATACATTAATGATCAAGATAAATCTGCAGCGCACATGGGCGTCTGACCTCGATGTTCAATATTGTCCGAAAAACTTCTTTCCCCGTCCTTGCCTCTCTCGCATTCCTTAGCGCACACCTATGGCCCCAAAACAATTATCCCCTGGTGGATGTAAAATTTGATGTCGGTCCGATGCCGTCTTGTGTAAAGTTTCATCACTGCTTTAGACCTCTGTTCTCAGTTGCGGCTTTGACAGACTTTGACAGACCTTGATAGCCTCACAGAAATTAGTCCCGAGAGCCGGTCATGAAAGTTAAGTCATCGTCGACGCGTTGATTCCAGACCAGACAGGGTGTCTTCGTGAGCTCCAGATGAGGGATCTATGCAATCCTCAGGTCTGGTGCCAAACATGCGATATATTCTCAGGAAGCCATTGGGCTCATCGTCCTCTTGATCTCGGCCGCCCCTTGGCGCGAGCCATTATCCCTACTCCTAAGCCCCAAAGTTCATAAACTTCGTAATATTCATTCAATGCGCCAGTCGCTTTGTCCATCTCTAGCCTTCATATGCGTCTCGCCCGCGCACGCTAGTTCTGCGGGTCGAGCATCCCAGAAGCCTCCATTCGCGACCTCACCTCTCGGACAAGCGCCTTCGCCTCCTCCACCTCAACCCCATCCTGGCAGAGCTCCGCGGCAAGACGGTTGGCCGTGGAGTAATCCGAGGTGCGCATGGCAAACTTGGCGAGCCACATCCGGGCCTTGCTAGTGGCTGCCGTGACGCCCGTGCCTTCGTTGCCCGTCTTCTCTTCACCATCGGCGCCGTTGTCAGATCCAGGAGGAGAGTCGTTGTGGATGGCGATGGACTCGGCCAAGTCGCCCTCAGCAGCTGCACCGCCGTCCTCCTGGGCCACACAGAGCTCCATGTACGACTTGGCCTCCACCTCTTCGCCCAGCTGGTCGTACATAGCGGCAATCTGCAAGAGAATTTCCGGGTCCATGTGTCCTGTCGCGTTTCGTACACCAAGAAGGTCACCACCACTTCCGAAGCTGCTTCCCACGTCATAGTATGCATCTGCCAAGAGGGCTCGTTTGAGTGCCTTGATGCCATCGCGCTCCCTGCCCATCTTCTGCAGGCACGAGCCGACGGCCATCCACATCTTGCCATCCCAAGGTCGCAGGCCTGCAGCCTTCTTGTAGTACCATAGCGAGTAAGTGTGCATCTCGAGCATCTCGTATGTTTGACCCAGACCGTACCATGCTCTGTAGTCGCGACGATTGACATCGACTGCTCGTCGATATGATTCAATAGCGGCGTGCGTATTTTTTAGTTCGACATATTCGTGACCCATCAGTGTCCATGCTGAGAGACATGTTCTATCCAATGTCAGGGCGCGCCTGAAATATTGGACAGCCTTCTCATGCATGGAAAGGAGAGAATAATAGTTTCCAATGACGACACAAGATTCCGGGCGGAACTTGTCAACACTGGAACAAAGATGGGCTAGGAATGCTAGTTTTGGTCGCAGATTCAAAACGTAGAGGATGTTCGAGTAGTGATCCAATGAGTCGAGTCGATGGGGATGGAGCGACAGTAATCGACTAAAGTGCTGTTCGGCGGCCATCAAGTCTTTCGCATGGTACGCCAATAGGGAATTGCATGTTAGCAGGAACGAGGATGTCGGGAAAATGGAGAGAAGCTGTTCGAGGGAGCTGGCCAGGCCAGGGCCTTGTTGATACAGCTCCAACGAAGTATGGAGATGGAACATGTAGGACACAATGTTTTGAGGACAATGCCTTGAGATATTATTGAGCTGTATCATATTAGTATTGACCATTGATAGAGAGGATAGCGAACTTACATCCTCAACCCTAGAGATTAGCGACGTCATTTCCAACCAGCACCCCCAGTTCATGGTGTACTTGTGTACGCTTCGGATGAAGAACGACAGTGCTCTCTCGTCATTCTTCTCCTTGGCAAGGACCATCCCGTACCTACGCCAGCGTTAGTTTCGGCCTCCTATAGAACACGCCAGCATTCCCACTCACAAGTACTCGAGCCATCCCTGGCTGCTCTGAATCTCCTCGTCCTCTGTGGCTCTCTCTTCGAACCAGGTGGCCAGGAATTGTCCCACCACGAGAAGTTGCTTGTTCGTCACCGTGCCCAGGTCTTGGGGGCCCATAACCATCTCTGAATCCTCGTTTTTCCGCTTCTCGCCTGACATGAACTTGGCGTAGAGTGCGAGGAACAGGCTCTTCTGGCTGATCTTGGGCAGAGGCACTGCGGTCGTGGGTCGGGTGGATTCGGACGCCTTGGATTTGCCCTTGCTCTTCGTTGTCGAAGCGGCTGGGTTCTCACCTCGCGATGTGAGGATGCTGGAGAGGAGGGAGTCGGGGAGGAAGACGGCGGCGCATCGGTCATATTCTCTGCAGTCGAAGAAGGACTTGGCTAGGAGGTATTTACTCAGCTCCTTAGTCTCAAGCGCTGCCTCCTCAGGGTCGGTGTTGGGAGTGTAAATGGGTGAGGTGTATTTGCCATCGGCAGAGTCGAGTTGTTCGTCGTCATCGTTCGTCTCGGGAAGGGCGTTTAGCAGTTCGGCGGCCCTTTGGCGACATTAGCACAACGGCCATATTCTATAGATGGGAGAGGACGCACCATTTTGACGATTGGTACAAACATCTCTCGGAGCACTTGACCACTGCATCCTGGAGCGCAGCCCGCAGCTGCGAGATTTCGTGGGAGCTCAGCGCCATGGTGGCCGTTGTTTTCTAGACTGGGGTCGCGCGTGGGCGTGGGCGTGGGCGTGAAGAAGCAACCTCCTGGATGGGCTGTCGCATGCGAGCTGTGATTGGGCGCCCCAATCAGCCAGTAATAGGATCTCGAGTGACTGTGTTGCGGAAAATTGGAGAATCAGTATGACTTTGGTGTCGAGCTGCGTCCCTGTCTGCGCTGCTGCCGGTGATGGCATCAATAATCCCAGGCGCGGTCCGTGCTGGTGATAATACACACTGTGATACACGCACTGTGTGTAACAACAACCTTGTTCTCTTCCAAAATATAGTCAATGCAAGAGAGAGTATTAAAATGTCATAATGCTTTACTTACGTAATTTTCGTATCGTATAATCGATTATAGGTGCTTCCTGGCTGCAAAAATACGGCAGACGATAGAATGTCCATTCCAAACAGAGTATTGATAGCTACCTTACTAGCGTCTTCCCTCTCTTCCTCGGGGTTCCATCCATCTTCCCTCCGTCTCCCCTCTGTCTTATTACCACGCATGTCCTATTTAGTGAAGAAGCCTGAATATCTGCTACGGTTATCGGTGATTATTTCGAAGTAAGGAGACCCCAAATTGGTGGGCAGTCATGGACTGTCATAGCTGGGCGACTTGGTCGTCGGTGAATCACTTGATGCATCTGGATGATTCTTGGGCGTCCTTATTAGTTTGTAGAACGCTGTATCACCTCTGAGATATTAGAGCTGCACGCCGATGCGTTAGACTTCCTCCGATGAATGGGACTCCAGGCGTTTGCAGCAAACAGCAATATCCTTCGGCAATATTGACAGCGACGTGCTGAGCAAGAAACCCCAATGTAATATCGGGCAGTAGATGCCCACGTGGTCTGCATTGCTCTTCTAATAGAGCGCCCTGTGTAGGCCCTTGTGGCACTTAAAGACGATAATTAGGGTCGCGTTTATCGGCAACAGGGCTTTGAGATGGACTTGGTTTGCACCGCTTGGTTGATGTTAAGTCCACCAAGCCTTGATCTATCGCCAAAAGCACCTCAAAGACAAATGTTGATAACATAACCCTTCTCTTGAGATGCACTCTTACACATGTATTAGTGCTTTATATTCATGGTTAGCCTTGTTTAGAACTCCATCCGCTTCCCCTCTATTCATCGCGCCCTCCTAAATGTCGTGTGACGATGGCGTTGAAAAAGCGAGGATTACCAATCCTTTAGAATGCCTCGTATACCTCTGATGCTCCTGTGTATCTTCACTTGAACGAGAAGAGGTCCCCATCGTGATTCCATGATCATGGCATTATGCATGGGCCACTGAAGGCACTCATTCTTTCACGCTCATCATCCTGCCTTAATTCAGACTCCAGCGATGACTTTACGTGACACCTGGAATCACAAATCATTTTGCAGATGGCACATTTACCTACCAGGGAGACCCCGACCATTCAGCCGATGCATCCCCCCTCATATCATCGCATTGCAAAGAACACCACGCCAATACCCTCAACCTCCTGACACAGGCAGTACTCCCACGCACCCCTGTTGCGCTCTCGAGGTCTTCTGAAGCGCCATGAGCTCCAGCAGCCCAGTGAGGCTCTTTCCATGCATCCACTGCTGGACACCAGCAGTCAAGTGCCCTAACTACGTGTTCCTTAACCGAAGTTCCTGTGTCGACTGTCAGGTGAGATCTTCGGTCCCCCCGAGCCACAGCTACGCTCGGCCTCCCCGTCCTGACATCCCTATCTACCCAGAGCGCCCGAAGAGAAGTCCGCGGTGACGAAATTGCAGCGGCCGAGGTACACGAGAACTTTGTACGATACCTGTTGGAGATGTACACAGAAAATGATGGGATCACATACGAGCGTGTCAACGGGCACATCGCGAAGGCGAGGGCGGCCCACGTGGACAACTTGCTTAACATGGCGCTCGACTACATATGGCGCAACTTTCAAGGGATTTACGACAAGGTCTGCGACGAGTTGGAAAAGGCGCGCGACAGAGGCCCTCAACAGTGGACACCCGTAAATTTGACGGAACGACTCGAGAATTGGCAGAAGGAAGAGCAAAACGAGTAGACAAGGATAAGGAACTACATGAAAGGATCTAACACGCTTATACTATAACTATGGCCCACAGTTTAAGTTTAATGGGACTCGAAGCATTTATTCGGGAGTTTCCAGGAGTATAACATAAATGATCACATTGTCTGATCCGTTTTGCGCCTCGGACTTTAGTAGAACACTTTTATGCAGCACCAACTACATCATATCCGATAACGTATAAGGTTGGATTCGTAGAAAATGACTCTTCTTCATGTTCCACGTTTCCCATCTCCATGCCCTCCATGACGACTCGCCCATGTTGGTTCCTCGAGGACTGCCAAGACTAGGCATGATGTCAGAAGATCCGACTTCGTGGCTTCACAGCTAGGATCGTGCTCTTACAGCGGATCACCTCGCAACTCGCGCGTCAGAGTATCGGTGAGAGAGCACAGTTCTAGCACGGGGTCGAGCTTTAGAGTTGCTCAACGGTAAAGCCGCGCTGTTTTTGGTTGGCTGCGAAATATATCTGTCTGTATCACAGTATGCCACACCGTGAAGGATATTCACGTCTCACGAAGAGCACGTCAGTCAAATTTTCGCATTCGATTTGCCCCGTACAGCCCGAATCACTTCAGATTGGGGGGCAAATCAGCATGGGCAATTTGTATAAGAAGTCAGGGGAATATGCAGCAGGGGCTCACGACAGCATACCAATCGATCCAGGTAGTAATTTGAACCATAAGCTCTGTTAGCAAATTCTCTTTGACAGTCTGGAAAGCAATGAGTCGGATCCAGATCATGCGTTGGCCGTGCAACCACCACTGGGGTTCGTGGGCATGTGGCAAATGGGTCAATAGCCTTGGAGCCGCATGCGAAGATTGCAAGGTACGCAGTCAAAAACAATAATTCATTTGATACAACTGAGGAAGGGAAGTGTTGCTATTCAATTATTAGACAACAAAGCTAAGGTAGTGCCTAATTACGTAGGAGAAGAAGGGCGAAGACGCGGTGCCGACACACAAACGGCTGTCCCGAGTTGATGACGTAGAACTCTTTGTCCGGGGCCTTCGCAACACGAACATCAACAGTGGATGTATCATCGACATGTTGAGGGATGGAGCATCGTGGCAACACTTGTTGGAGGCGCTTGAAGTGATGAAGGAAAATGACGCCGCCTGGCATGACCGAGTCCGCGCGATAGTCACAGAGGCGATCAGCAGGTTGAATGCGATGGCAAAGAAATAGCTTGGCGATAAACAAGCGATATTCGAGCTTCAAGCAAGTAGACTACTACGTAGTATGGTCCGTCGGGTGGTGGAGATAGAAGTACTGGGTTCTAGGGTGGAGATTAAAAACGGCAAGTTGATTCCACGAGACAATACAATGGAAGCCAACGATGCAAGAGGTGGCGGCGGGTACTCAATACCACGGCCGAATGACGTGGATGGCCTGGTAAAGACTTGGCCAAGCAGGTGTAAGAAAAAAAAGAAGCCGGCCTAAACATCCAAGTCAAGCGGTTGTTAGAAAAATACGCCGGTGCTGCTAGCAAGCTGGTATGTCCTGACCGGCGGGTTTTTCCCGACACCTGCGTGATAGGACAGTGAGAACTACAAGATGAGGGCAGCGGTTGCTTCGCAGATTGAGGCCATTGGCGTCCCCCAAACAGGCGTAGCGACTTGTTGGGCTGCCCACCCATGTCGGCCAATTGCCGTCCTGTGCCTGCCGCACCCGCCCGCCAACTGCCACCCAAACCACCCAGACCGCCAGCCCTCCAGCCAACGGCAATTCTCCCGAAGCTTTCCCGCCCCTGCCGCTCTGTCAGTTTTCGACCTCACCGAGCTGCAAAGTGGACGACCCCGCCACAGCGCCCCAAAGGGGAAAGAGGGGCAGGTCGCTAGAACCCTCCGGCGGACAACGGCGTTGCGCGCCCAGCAACCCAAGCAATTATCGTGCAGCAAGCTCCTTCCCGAGCCCATTGCTCATTAAATCCCGACCTCTCGCATCTCGGCTCCCGTCCTCTTCTTCTCTTGATTTTCCTCCTCCCCAAACCACTCCAATCTCTCCATCTTCATCCCCCTTCCGTCTTCAATTCACCACCAACCCGCAGCCATGGCGCAAAAGACTACCCTCAAGGAGTTCGAGTCGGTCTACCCGAAGCTCAAGGAGGCCCTTCTCGACCATGCCCGCTCCTACAAGCTGCCCAAGGAGCAGCTCGACTGGTACACAAAGGTGAGCTTCCCCAACACGGCCCCGGCTCTCTGCATTGGCTCTCTGCATTGGCTCTCCCCCCGTTGTCATTGCTCAACTAACTCCATCCTCGTCATGTAGAACCTCGAGGTCAACCCTATCGGCGGCAAGTGCAACCGCGGCATGTCCGTCCCCGACTCCGTCTCTCTCCTCCTCGGAAAGACTCTCTCCGAAGACGAGTACTTCCACGCTGCCACCCTCGGCTGGATGACCGAGCTGCTGCAGGCCTTCTTCCTCGTCTCCGACGACATCATGGACAGCAGCATCACCCGCCGTGGCCAGCCCTGCTGGTACCGCCAGGATGGTGTCGGCATGATCGCCATCAACGATGCCTTCATGCTCGAGGCCGCTATCTACACCCTCCTCAAGAAGTACTTCAAGACCCATCCCGCCTACGTCGACCTTATTGAGCTCTTCCACGAGACCACCTTCCAGACCGAGATGGGCCAGCTGTGCGATCTCATCACCGCCCCCGAGGATAACGTCGACCTCAACAACTTCTCCCTAGAGAAGTACAGCTTCATCGTCATCTACAAGACCGCCTACTACTCCTTCTACCTCCCCGTCGCCCTCGCCCTCCTCCAGCTGAACCTCGCCACTCCCAAGAACCTCAAGCAGGCTGAGGAAATCCTCATCCCCCTTGGCGAGTACTTCCAGATCCAGGACGACTACCTTGACAACTTTGGAGACCCCGAGTTCATTGGCAAGATTGGTACCGACATCAAGGACAACAAGTGCTCCTGGCTCGTCAACCAGGCCCTTGCCATCGTCACCCCCGAGCAGCGCAAGGTCCTCGAGGAGAACTACGGCCGCAAGAACGACGACAATGAGAAGGTTGTCAAGAAGCTTTTTGACGAGCTCAAGCTCGAGGAGCGTTACCTCGCCTACGAGGAGAAGGTCGTCGGCGAAATCCGCGCCCGCATCGCCAACATCGACGAGAGCGAGGGTCTCAAGAAGTCCATCTTCGAGGCCTTCCTGGCTAAGATTTACAAGCGCACCAAGTAAACCACAAGGGAAACCAAAAAGTTAGCGTCGCAAAAATGTCAAACATAGAACCTCAATGAATGAATCGAAGGACACCTGGCATAGTCATAATACAGCATAGTCCAACCGATATGAACGTTACGAGAAATAGACCACACAAGAGATACCTCGAGATGAACTGAGACACATGACCGAGCCAACTCCATTTCCAAGCTAATTAATACGACAGTAAAGGAAAAGACATTATTTCCCCTTTCCGTGTTGTATACATTGACAACTAGAGCCTGCTCAAATCGCTATGTGTTCCCACATGATAGATCCCTCGTGTCCATTTCATCCGACCCAAAAAGTAAAGGAATTGAGGGCAACAAACATGACAAAGGAAAGAAACAGAAAATCCAAGAAATGGGGGAAAAGAATAATAATCATAGCCGTAAGGCATAAGCCTTCAGGTAGTTCTACACTCCAACACTGCCGCGCCCCAGATGTCGCCTCTCGCCCCGACGGTGTACAATCACCGCCAGCACACCAAAAACACCTTTTTCATTTGGCTGCAAGCCCCTGGACTCCTCGTCCGTCAACAAAGAATAATAATGCTAGTAATAAAAGGGGCGAAGTGAAGTTTTTTGAAATATCCAAGAATCCTGAGCATGAACTGCATGGCCTCGTTATGGAACGCCTTCTTAGTCTCGTTTCGGAGAAGGGGGTGAGCCTCTCTCTGATTAATATCGCGACATGCTAGGCAGGCCGGAGGTGCCGGCACGGTTGATGAGCGGCTCCCGCGGACGGGGGTCGCGGCCGCGAGGGGTCTCGGCCGGCTGCGTCTTATCACGGCGGACGGAGCGGTTGGGCAGCGGCGGGACCGGAGGAGCAGGGGCCCTTAGAGAGGGCGGCTGCATGCCAGCGGTGGAGCGGCTCCGGGGCCGGCTGCTCTGGGCGCTGCTGATGGAGTTGAGAGTGACAGACCCAGGCAGGGGAGGCTTGTTGACAGCGGTGTGGTGTGCGCTGGAGCGGGTGCTGCTGCGGATGAGTCCGGGGCCGATGGGGTTGGCAGTGGACTGTCCGCCGGTAGCGAAGTTGATGAGCGGGCCGTTGGAGGCGGCCGGCTTGTGGGCTCCGCCCTGGTTCTCGCGCCAACGAGGGGGCTCGGGGAAGCTATTAGTGAGGTTGACGAGGGGCTGGGGCTTTTGCTTCAGGTTGGAAGAGCTGGAAGTGATGATGGGGTTAGGGCTGACGGCGGTGTTGTCAACCAAAGGTGACCGTCGTGTGGAGTGGACAGACTTGCTACGAGAGCGGGCCGTGTGCTCCGAGGCCGAAGGCAGCCAAGGCCTGGGCTCGGGCTTCTTCTCTCGGGGAGGAGAGATGGGCGAGACGATGCTGTTGAGCAGAGAGGGAGCATCGGTGAAAGGCCCATCAGACTGCACCTGAGAGCCGTTGGAAATCCGCTCGGCTCGCTCGATCTGCTCGGCCTGCATGCGCTTCTTCTCGTAGCCATTGCCCAGCAAGCCACCGGGAGAGAACTCGCTGTCGGTCTGGGGAGTCTGGGGCGTCGGGGGGGCCTGGGATCCCTGCTTGGTCAAGACCTTGGGTTTCTGGACCTTGGGCTTCTGAACCACGGGCTTGGGCTTGGGCTTGGGTGGCGGGGGAACGACCTCGAAGTCCTTGCCAAACTCCTCGATGGGTTTGTCAAATCGGTTAAGGTCGATCAGGGGCTGGAAAGCGCCGATTGTGTAGGGGGACTCGTCGACCGAGACCTTGAGGCGGTGGGAGCCGTTGGTAACAGTGCTGATCGACTTGGTGAGATTGCCCTTTTTCACAGGGAAATTGCTGTGAGAAATACGAGGTGGCTTGTCTGGCACCACTCTCTCGTATGGCTTCTGCTTTTTCTCTAAGTCAAGCTGCTTGGTGACCAAGTACCAACTGCGCCAGCGCTGCACGAGCTCGTGGAAACGCTGGGCGAGCTGGGCATCCTCGGCGCAGAAGAAGTGAACAAAGTTCTCTCCGTTGGGAAAGACGACGGTTTTTTGCTGGCTCTTGACGGCGTAGCAGAAGCGGCGGGGGGCTTTGAGGTGGCGCTTGACCTCGCTCTCCCGAGGCGTGTAAATATCAAAGTCAGACAAGTGGCACAGGACGGTGCTGTCCTTGTCTGAGGCTTTGGCTTCGGGCTTCTTGTGAGAGAACATCTGGCCAGTCTCGAGAAGAGTAACCCAACGCTTGTTCCACTTGCCGGGGCGGGAAGAGTGGTACAGATGGAGGGTAAAGCCAGGAGGAGGGTTAGGTGTACGGGGAACCGAATGGATGTCAAGGTCCGCATCCACCTCCGTCTCGGAGATGTCGTAGGTGAGCACGAGGAGAGAGTTTTGCTGGTCGCGGTCCCACGAGTTCATGACATCGCGGATGTGCTCGTAGCGACGAAGGCGTCGCTCAAGGCCTAGGTCGACGTAACACTCAATAATGACGCTCGTCTTGGGGTCGATGTCATGAGCGGTGAGGTTGGCCGTGGAGTATAGGACATCGACGGGCGAGGTATCCGTGGTAATGGGGAGGTTGATGGTGGAGGATAGACATCGCACCGTCACGCGCTAGATGGGATTGTTAGAAAACGATGGTTGGCGCATAGAATCCGGGACTTACTCGTTCGCCTCCGTTGCTGGCAGAGGTGGGCGCATCGTGGTTGGGGACAATGCCTCTACCGCCTTGCTCTATAAAGCTCATCTTGTCGGACAAGACAGAGTCCTCGATGCTGCTGGCACGGCTGTATTCGAGAGAGAAAATGGTATGGGCCTTGGGGCTCGGGGTTCCGTTTTGGCTGGTTGTGGCATTCGATCGCCGTCCGCGAGACAGAAAAGGGAGTTTGTCGAGGATGAGGTACTTGGCAAGCTTGGGCGGGGGGGTGTTAACCTGGGCGCGCACGCGGGCGGCGTCACGCTTCTTCTGCTCGGCGATGATACGATCGGTCTCGGCCTCGAGGCGGGCAACTTCGGCGGCCCAGCGCTCGGCTTCCTGCTCTTCGTTTCTGCGGCGGTCGGCGTTGTCGCGCTCGAGTTGTGCGGCACGGCCTGTGGTCTCAGCGTTCAGGCGAAG